>ML794774.1:124160-161398 GCA_009831015.1 Picea engelmannii
ATCATGTTATTAGATTTATCATTGAGCAAATGTAGAATAATTGTGTAAATGAAAATGGAATAATGCTAAAACGAAGTTGTTATTGTGTATGTGTTTGAATAAATGATTATTTGCTTAGCATCTTGTGGATGGGTGCTACATTGTCACAGAGCAAAGTGCTCTGTTGACCACTTCTTTTACCTCGAGTTGCTCCGCGAGCAACTGTTCCTTTTCTTATTGTAGTTGTGTTTTTTCTTCATCAAACTTCGCTTGGAGAGAAATCTTTTCCTGTTCTATGGAACTGCGTTGTTCTATGAGTAATCCTTGTACTTGTGTCAAAGCCTGGGTGGCTTGCATTGTTTCTTCCTATGCTCGTCGAAGGTGATCTTCTACTGTATCAGCTAAGTGGTGGAGTTGAGCTGGCTCATCTCCCAATTCTGGTTCTTTGGGTGCAGTGGAGACTGCGTGAATGGACTGTAGGGCCTGTTGTACCCCTCAGAGTTCAATATATATTCGATCATACATCTCCTCTTGCTTTACATCTTGTTTCTCTACTATTTCTATCGAAGCATCTTGCAGGGCTGATATGAGGAAATCGAAGTCATAGGAGGTAAGAACAGTCTGCATCTTGGTCATGGTGGCCTTCGATTTCTTCCGGGAGGAAGGTTTTAGAGGTGAACCTTTCCTCTTTTTCAGGGGATCAACCTCGTCTCCCTGCTTCTGTTCAACTTCTTTGTCATTCAACTTTTCTCCATCACCTCCTCTCTCTGGTGATATGGAAACAATCTTCAAGGATGCACTATCTATCTCTTGGACCTCTTCAGTCTTCTTTTTTCTGCTAGGTCTGGGTGTATCCTGCACTATTTCTAGGCTGTCGATGTCAGATATCTCCGCAGGGTCTGCTGGAATAAGGAGGTCCACCGACTAGTCCTTTGAGATATTCTCCAAGTCCTCCTCCGTCATCTTGTAGTAGATTGAAGTTGTTGCTTGTGTTCGTGGATGCACACTATGATGTAAATAAAATGTCGATTTGCGCTAAACTTCATCAAAGGTCTGAACCAGTGTAGAGTGTTCAGGGTCATGCGAGGCTCAGACTGTATGGATATCTTCAGCTGATTGTAGTAGGTATTAAAAACAACATTTGACTACCACTGTTTATTCATGTCACTTGAGTACCACAGTGTACTAAACTTCGCGGCTAGTGGTTCAAAAGGCTCGATGTCTAGGAAAGTCGTACCTTCCAGCATCTCCCAGGCAATAAAATCTATAAGGATCAAGAGCCAACTGAAATGAAATTTGTATCCTTGATCCTATGCTTCTATACAGTCGAGTTCCAACTGGTTCACAAGGTACTTCGCCCAGTTCATCTAAAGGCCTTCTGCGCACTTCCCTACGAGGTCGAATACAAAACCGATGACTTGGGTGGGTCGGTTCTTTCACACTAACTTCCCTACAATCAAATAATAGGAAAGGCACACTGTGCCACTCTAGATAGAAGCTACCTTGTAGCCTTGTTTTCACTTCTCGACATCGCCATAAGTGTCCTTGATCTTCTGTGCTAGAGTGTGATCCATGGCTTTTCCTGGGTAAAAATCTTGTGGGTTGAGTCCTTGATACTCAAGCCTGTGATCCGATTGATCAATGTCAGATCAACTGTTATACGACGGTTTAGCCACAAATAGCCACCATGGTAATAAGACAGCAGCAACTTGACACATGCATTCACCCCCTGGTGTTTTCCGAAGTGAGGAATCTTCACGATGTTCAGCAGGGTCGACTATGAAAGGTTCATAGTCCACGACTAGGGGATTATCTTCAAATTCTTCCGCTTATTTCTGGTCAGGTACTTATGTGATGCGAGCATGTTATAGACTTTGCGATCTCCAAGGTTGAAGTCACTAAACTTCAACGTTGCAATCTTATCTTGGTCTGCTCGAACTGCGCGTATCCCCTTTGGGGGGTACGCCGTAACCAAGGCATATTCGAAATCCCTGGGCACACTGTCTTGATTTACTGCACCGCTTAGAGGTGGAATATAGGTGGGTAATATACTCAAGATCAATTTGGCATTCGCTAGATCATCCATGTGCTTGGTTATCTTTTCATCAGATGTCCAAGATAGTTTGACTCCGTGAGCAGTGGACGAAGAGGCTGGAAGTCCTCTCATTGACGATTCTTGTACACATGTAGACATCAACGTGACTCTCTTAGTCATGAGGTTGATCAAAAATTCTTCAACAATTTTCTTGGCAGTGCTCAACTCGTCTGACATACACACTCGGGGTTAACAATTTTGGGTTCGGAAGGTAACTTAGACATTGTAGGAGGATAGAGGGAAATATCGCAATGACCACTGTGTAAAATCAACAAGTCTGTGAGCTCAAATTCATGATTGCAAAAGTGTTCTCGGTGCATGGCGCGACATGATAAATAGGTAACTCGACAACAGGTCGCTTGTAACGGGTATGAAGCCTTCATTAAATCTGTTATTTCCATTGTGGCGTGGTCCCAACGATCATATGGTGAGCTATCTGTCCATAAATGTCTTTCTACCCATTCAGAGCATTAGTTTAACGGTTATAATGTCCCCAACGACTATATTGCTTCGTCATGGCGAAGTGCCATGTGTCGTTGTTCTGATATCCTGACAAAGCTCCAATTTTGCAAATTTCCAGTCTACGAAGTTTCCTCTGGAACCTTATGCAACTTGTCAATCTTAGCTCTCTTCTTACTTAGCTTTCTAGCCTTCTTCCCAGTGAGCTTCGTCTCAGTAGGCATTTTTCCATTTTGATTCGTATCTTCTTTTGGCATAGGTACTTTGTGTTGTTGAGATTATTTCCTAAGATTCGAGGGCGATCCTTCTTCTTTATTTGGAATAGGTACTTCAATCTTCTGTGGGTCTTCCAATGTTCTTGCAACTTTGACATCCAGGTCTTTGGTGTTAAATAGCTTCGATTTGTTCTTCAATCAAGTGTGCGATCCTTCTAGTCATGAATTCTTTTAACTCTTGCTTCTTCTGCTCTAAAACTTCTTCTTCTTCTTTCCTTCTGGCCTGATCTCTTTCAATCCATGGTTTTCCTAGTAGCATGGTACATGGGGCACTGTTCTCAATAAATCTAATAATCTCAAAATCTTCCTTTGTCAAAGTTACATTGGCATTCATAGGTATCCGGGTGAGCTTTCCACATAGGTTTATCAGCTTTCCTATGAATAGTCCTATTCCTCCTAAGGAAGGAATCATAGCAGGCCTACCTATGGCTTCCCAAGTTCTCTCTTTCATGATATTCACCTATGTTTCATTATCTAGAACACAATCAATGTCAAAGTCTCCTATTCTTGCTTCAAGGAATTCTTTTTCTTTGAATATCTCTGATAATCTGACATGTCAGTGGTCATTTAGGGATTCTTTCATCTGTAGCAATACTTTCTCTGATTCTTTTTGGGATTCTATCATAATCTTAGTTTCTGGATCTGCCTTAGGGTTTTCTTGTCTCATGTTCATTTCTTCAAGCTTAGCAATCATTCTAGGACAATCCAATACTTCATGGTCCATAGCTTTGCAACAAAGACAACTGGGTCTTCTCCCAGGGCATTCCTTAGCAAGATGTCCCAATTTTCTTCAATTGTAACAAAGGTTTAATCCTCTCTTTCTTTTAAATGATCTCCAACCTTTCCTAGGATCATGGTAGTTAACCTGCAAACATTTCTTTCTAGGATCATGCATACACTTATTAGTCCAAACATTCTTTCTATGCATAGGTATAACACATTTTTAACTTTTCTCATTAGATCTACTCATATCAAATCTTATTTCATCTATTAATACCCTATTTTTTAGGCCAGGATAGAATCTATCAAACATACCTATATCCATACAGTTGAATTTTTTTTTCTGCTTATCTTACTTCTACAGAGCACAAAACTTCCAGATCTAGAACTTTTCAATATTCTTACCTTTATTAGAGAACAAAGCTTTCAGATCTTACCTCTTTTCTTCATATCGGATTTCTTTTCCCTAGCACAGAGATTTTCAAACTAAGTAGAGTACTGCACACTAGAGAAACAGATCTATGCACATAGATTTTACAAATTCAGGTCGGATCCTTGCACAAAGATTCTTCTTCCTCAGTTCCCAGGAATCATAGTTTCAGGTCCCAACAACAGAACCATTTGTTGGAACAGGGGAAGACCCAAGTTTCAACGCTACAACAACGCACCAACAAAACCCCAACTACCGACCCTTTCGACAACACTTGTGAAGCAGATGAAGTCTCACCCGAGGTAGAGGAAGGGGTGGTTGCAGGACTCAGGTGTCTGCAACCTTAGATGGGACACATATATGTTATTATAATACTTAAAACAAAGAATCACAACATTATTAGTTCATCATTATTTACCCAATATCTACTTCGCAGATAAAATAGAGAATACCAACATTCACCCTGATTTAATGTATTTAAGCACTTAGCATGAAGAAATGGATCAGATCTAGCATATTTAAGAACTAATCATATTCACCTATATCAGATCTAACATCCAGATTCATCATAAGCACAAAGAATAAAAATATCTATCAATCACTTAGAAAATAACACACAAATACATCAGAACATCGAACATAGCAGAATAACACAGTATTTACGTGGTTCACCCCCACCCTGGGGCTACGTCCACCAAGTATTCTTATTTATTAGCTTCAATCATTCGTCTACATGCAAAGAGACACAAAACCCTACTCCGCATAGGATAGGAGATCTGCACATCTCTCTAGATCCTCCTTCCTTGTGTTACAACACAAAGCCCTTCACAGTCTCTTACAATGAATTTCACTTAGCTCTGCAAGTCTCACACAGTATGCACGAAGATTTACAATTCTTGATCACATAGATCCAAATCTTAGCACTTAGCCAACTTTCACACACTCTCTACTTATTACATTGCCTAGCCTTCTATTTATACATACAAAATAGGCCTAAACATGGGTAAACCCATGGGTCGACATCCCATACCCATTACATATTCCCAAATCCCAAAAATGACCCAAAAAGGGGCCGAGATCCTGTGATCTATGATTCGTCTTGTGCTCCATATTAGACAGGATGTCGAAGCCCCAAAATAGGTCAACATGACCAAGAATCTCCCAAAACGTGGTCAAGGGCCAACAATCTTCACCTTCCTGCATGATCCAAGTAGTTTCATTTTGATTTTCCTAGTTGATGTGTGTTTCAGAAAATTCATCCACCATTTCTAGAAACTGCTTGATCTGCTCATCGTCTTCAAAGACCTACCAGTGTTGAACATTGTTTGGTATTGAAGGCATGTGCCTCATTTCTATGTGATACTTTAGTTTTAATACTGTAGGTGGCATAAAAGTAGCAACTGCTTTTGCTAGGGAATCAACTTGTTGATTTTCTGCCCTAGGAATATGATGAATATTGAACGATGAGAAAAAAATTTCAATCAAATCCCAGGCGCAGTTCTTGTATGACCTTAGCCTTGGATGTTTGGTTTGATTTTGTTGCCTTATATGTTTTACGATTAATTTAGCGTCACTATAAACTATTAGATTCTCTATTTTCATCTTTCGGGCAACCTCCGACCCTAATATCAAAGCTTCATATTCGCATACATTATTGGAATAGTCAATGTCCCACTATAACCTATATGAGAAAGGAATAATGAATTCATCTCTGGGTTCCAAAGACAACACCCCAGCTCCCACTCCTTCCCACGATGAAGCACCTTCAAAAAACATTTTCCAAACTCCTATACTATTTACATTTTTGTTTGTTTTTTCGATTTTTTTTTTCTTCTTCTATATCATTTTCTTCAGTACATTCGTCAAAACTATCATCAACTAATAATATAAAATTTCCTAAATCTTGATCTGCGACATAAATCGGATAATTATTTGGGTTTTGTGGGTCACTTACAGTATATGCCAATCTTGTCTCTCTGTATAGATGGGTGAACTGTACACCGAAAATTGGGATAGTAGCATACATCATGTCCAATTGAAGCAATCCTCCAAGTTTAGCACCCCAAGACCTAGATAACAACATGCCATACTTCGCAGGAACATCAACAACGACTACATCCATGAGAATACTCTTCACAGGGATCAATGTAAGATTAACCACCAAATATTTGATCATACCAAGACATTTAACTTTTCTCGAATCAAAAGAATACATATCTCAATATGGTCTGGTAACCTCGAGACACAATTTTTCCATAATACATTTGGGCATTAAGTTGTGGGAGGATCTAGAATCCAACATACATTTATGGAATAGGTGATCATGCACAATCAACGTAATATAAAAAGGAGCAGCAGGGTCTTTAGAATTTTCAATATGTAGACCAAACATTAAAGTGGGTCTATCATCTTCTAAATTAATAGTATCCACATGACTTTCGACATCTGAGAAATTTATCATCTTGGCAATTTGTTTTCTATACATTGGATTTTTCTCCAGTTCAACCAGAGGTACCAGCATTTTAATTTTATTAATTTTGCTTTCTAGATTGAAACTTCTGATTTTCTTTTCGGCTTCTCTAGATGGGATCTCTATTTCTCTTTTCTCTGGTCTATTGGTTTGTCTTGATTTGGTTTCGGCTGTCTTTGTGTTGGCAGCTTGCATTTCAACTGTTTTTGTTTTGGCAGCTTGTATTTCAGTGGATGGTTGAGCTGCCTCATTAGTTTTAGTTCTTAACAAGATTTTCCTTGGTGGAGCAGTTGTAGAATTTTTATCTCTAGGCCTTAAATTATATATTTTTTGAAGCTTGGCCATTATAGAGTCGGCGATTCCTTGATAATCATACTCTCCCAGATTATTTATGCTTTCCTCATTCCCGAACAGAGGTTCTTGGTCTAAAGATATTTTGTAATTTTGTCTAGTTAGGTGAGGTTCTTGATCGTTGTCACTGAGGTTGTCAATATCTTCATATAACCCCTCAAAGTCTTGTACATCATCACTTTGCATAAAGTTTTTTGTTTTAAAAGGATCTTTGATTTTCTGATCCTCATTTTTTACTGGTCTCTGTTGGATCTGGGGATTTCGATTCCTTTTGAAATCTCTCCTAGCAAAAGGATCAGGTTTAGCCTGGTCTAATTCCATTCTGGATATTTTGTTTGATAACTCTTTGATTATCTTAGCCATGTCATCATGTTGTCCTCCGCGAACCTCCTAGATCCGGAAGTTCCATCTTGTTCCCTAAAGCATTTGGTTTCTTTGGTTCCCTCTTCGAACTTCACTTTTAGTTTACCCGATGCCATCATGTTTGATTCGATTTCAATGGCGTCATCCTGCATTCTTGTGAGGTCAATAGATCTCCTTTCCCTCAAAAGTAGGGAAAAGTTGGGCTCGAAATCCCCTGTGAAAGACACCTTAGCTACGGGTTGTGAGGGTTTGAATTTTGCTGGGATATTATGATAGATTTTATTAAACCTCTGGGTGAATTCTAGGACTGACTAAGAAGTATTTTTCCTCAGAGCCCCAAACTTCATTAGATAATACAAGTGATATTTCTTTTCTCCCCACTGCCTTAAAAAGGTGTTTTCTAGTGCGTCATAAGATTCTATAGAACCTACCTGAAGCCCTCAAAACTAGATTCTTACTTTACCTTCAAAAGTTTGTACCAGAAGTCTTGAATAAACATCCTCATGCTCAATGCCGAGAATATCAACGAATTGGTAAAAAAAATTATGTGCTCTGTGGCAGTTAAATCTCCCTCTCCCATGAATGTCGGTAAGTTCTTCATATAATTTTTTGGTAAACCATGAAGGGCAGGGGGGAGGACTAAAGGAGTGTATATGGCCGCCACTTTGGAAAACATCCTAGGGGGCGTAGGTGGTGGTCCTTGACCTCCTCCTCCTCCAGCACTGCTTCCAGCGCCACCTCCTCCAACAAAAACCATTTGATGTCGAGGGGATGAATTTCGGGAGTTAAAGAGAGGGTTTTCGTAAACTTCTAGGGACCCTTCTACTACCTCAAGATGAGGTGAAGGAGGTTCTGGAAACTGACTGTTAGGATATAGAAAATATGAAAAGGGGGGAAAAGGGAAATGAGGATTGGGTTCTTCGGATTTATAGGATATATAATTAGGAGAACCAACAAAATTTGAATTAGGGTAAGAGATATAGTTATCAAAGTTTCGGGGAACTAAAACCTTTACTTCGGGGACCAACAAAATATCAATAAAAGAAGGTATCGAAAGGGATATTTTACCTTTACTAGTAAAGGGGGAAGTCAAATCGGTCTCATCTTTAATCTCAGGTAAAACTAGCTTGAGGTTTATGGTTTCAGCTGCAAGCTTCTCAGTTGATGTATCTCCAAAGTGGCTTTGTGTGTAACCTTCTTGCGAGGTTGACTGTTCAAGTGGACCCTTAGCATTAGTTTGCATATTTTTGGGTTGGTAAACCTTACTTGTGGATGCAACAATCTGCTTGAGGTATCCCCTTGGTTTTAATATCTTTTCAGGATCAGATACATGCGTAGTCTGTTGATCGTCTGGGTTCTTCTTGGTATTTTTTCTACCGAATGCTAGTTTATCTATAGTGGATTCACCAAGTTAAAGTTTAAATTTAGCCTTATAAATGTATTCAATCTTTGTTCACTATCAAAGAGAGAAAATTACCATGTCATTCTCACAGGAAAAAATAAATTTGTTTCTCTGTCCCCGACAACGACGCCAAAAATATGTTGTTCCTGAGATTAAGCCTAAGGCTTAAAGAATAATTTCATGCATCAGAATTATAAAGGGATTTTTTTAAAGGTTCTTTTTCTTCCGTTGGTTATATAAGAATAAATCCTCAAATGAAAATAATGATAGAATAGGACAGAGGCCGTAATTTGTCGTCTAAGTTGATTTATAAAATCAAGTGATATGAGGGAAACTTACAAAACTGTTAAACAAAGTGAGGCATCAATGCAAGATGGATATTACCTTGTTCATAGTAGAAGAAATAAAGGAATGCAACCTTGTAAGGATATGAGATAGTAATCCAAGTAGCTCACAAGTCTTGTATTTGCTTACAACAAATACAAAGGAAAAATTGTTTGCTTATCAAACAACCGATAAAATGTGACTACAGTAGTAGTAGTACTAAATTCCAATCACTCGCTTATCAAGGAATAACATAAGGGAAACAAGAAATATGGAATGCAAGAAGAGAACATAACTCAAAATGCACAAAAATTGGAATCCTTGTCTGCACTTGTATTAATTCTCACAAAATGAGAGTTTTTCATTATTACATCCGACAAGAAGCAACATATGTTCAGTCTTTAGACTATGCATTTATACAAAACGATCTCAACCCTAGACAGTTGAGATTTTCATAATTCAAAAACAATAAATATTACAAAATGTGAAATTTGAAACGTTTCACTTGCATCTTCTCTGTCTCTTTGCCTATTGGCAGAGACGTTTCTTCTTCTTGTACTCTAGCTCAGAAAACAACTGGTCCCTAATCATGACTTGTGCAAAAGGAGTATACAATTTGTATCATTTGTTCCCATACATGTTGGCTTTTCCTTGCTCGACGCACTGAACGCATCTGCCCACTAACTGCACCACCAACCTGGAAGGCTCATTTGTATTATTTTCCTCAAAAGTGTATAACGTATTTTCTATGTGGGGAAGCCTATATTCCATCCTCCTAGATTCTAGAGATATAGACTGTAGCCGTAGACTAGGATTGACTATCCATTTATTTATTTGAGTAAGGTCAACTTGTTTCAATTGCAAGATTTTGGCCCGAGCGTTTTTCGTACTTGTCTTGGAAGTGAGTTGATGTTTTGCAATATCAATTTGCCCTAGGGATTCAAATATATTGTCTATTTCAATGTACATTGATTATTTGTCGATTGATGAACAATCTTCTTCACAATATTTCTTCACTTCCTTGGCTAATCTCTTACTTTCAACTATATTAGCCTCCCAGGTTTTAAGTATTATATCACCTCGAGTTTGTTCTGAAAGGGAAAATCTAGTGACATTGGCTACTTCCTCTTTTGTTGAAGATAAAACAACCTCTTGGAATGTCACTCTAGCTGCAGTGGCCTCTCTCTCCTTTATGAAAATATTATTTATAGAATGGTCTGCTAACCGATAATAATTTTGAATAGATTCTAGTCTGATAAAAAGGTTTTGCTGGGTTGATTCCAGCTTCTCCTGCACCTCCAAGGCTTGGGCTTGGAAAACCTCCACATTCATTGTTGTGTTCTCAATCGAGTTTATTTTAGTTTGGAGTTGTTTTACCAATTCTTCCCATTGAATGGCCAGTTCCCTATTTACCTGTGAATTCTTATGCATTTCATCGAGACTGATTTTAAGTTGTTGAATATCCTGCCTGTCGCAAGCTTTGATCTGCTCAAAACCTTTACTCATCTCACTTCTGACACTTTGTTCTATAGTCTTTACTTGGTTTTGCAATTGGCTTACCAACAGATCCTTCTTCTTCAATTGTTCCTTTAGGTTCCCAACTAAGTACCGGTTTGTTGTGGAAAAATCTCCCAATGAGTCTGCCACTTCTGTAGCGAACTTTGCTTCTTCTAAGGCTTGACTGTTATATAACACTATGTGTCTCTTGACAGTCGCACCCTCCCTTTGGTGAGTTTCTCTTTTCACAACAAATCTCCTCTTTTTGTTGAAGAAGATGTTGGAAGGGGGTATCTCTTCCATCGAATTAGGTGTAAGATCTTCTATAAACACTACCTCGGCACTCAGGTTCCCTCTACTAGATTGTAAAGGTTTGACAGATTGGATAGGGCTATCTATATTGGTGGATGGTTGTTTCTTGACTGTGTCAATAGCTGATTTTCCTAGTGTGGATGATAGTTTTTCTTCTCCCTTTTTTATCAAGGCCTCAACCCGAGCTTTAGTCTGATCATCTGGTGGATTTGTCAATGAGGTGTCCCCTTTCTGAGTCAAAACCTCAGTTTTTTTCCAAATGTTCTAGAGCATCCTGTCCACTGGAGGTCCCTATTTCTAAACTCTGGGTCTCAACTTTATGTGTAGCTGGAGGTGTTGGTGTTTCTCCCTACAAGTCTTTAGGAATATTATTCCTTCGGTTCCTTTGAAATTTATGAAACTCTGCTAATTTGTTTGGAGCCAGAGTTTGGACTCGGCTCAAGACTTCCTGATAGGATCTTGCTCCTTGGAATATCTCATCCTGTGGGGAATATTCATACTCGTATATTTTTAAATTGGAAAGAGCCATGTGATTTCCCACGATCCTTTGAGGATCATGTTTCTTGAGTTCAATGTTGACAAGCTTGATGTCTTTTAGAGCCGCGGCCTCTACTTTTGTGTGGCCGAAATCTAAGAGTGTGAACTTACCAATATGAAAAGGAAAGGTTGGCCATACCTTTTTCTGCACTTCTTTTAGTTCCTTACTGATTCCCCCAAGCATATTTTGATGTGCTACTTTGCAACACACCAATCGATCTGGTAGAAAATTCGGCAAGGCATGCGGAGGAACAAAACAACCAAAAACCCTAATGTAAGAGAAATGATCTTCAATGTACCAATCCGCTATATTCCCCAGGTTGGTCACTATTTTTTCAGAGATCCTAGGGGGTGGGCATCCATATATGGCGATATGCATCGACACCACCACATAGTTGCAGATTTTGTAGAAGAAATCTCTCGCTTTATCCTCCCATAGATTCAGATGATAAAAATGTATCGGCTTAGCACTGGTTGGAGTCCAACTCCAACCCATCAATGGAAATGGTGTCATAAAACAAACAACATCCATGATGTATGTTGACATGAAAAATGGGGCAGGTTTCCCCTTGGCTCTCAATGACTGATATTTTGTGATCTCTCTAACCAAATTGTCGGATAATATCTTGGCCCAATTGAAGGAATACCCCTCTGCTACTGTATGCATGATTGGTACCGATGGTAAGAAAAAATGAGTAGTGTTTTCCTTCCCGTAAAGTATACAGATCATCATGGCTATATACATCATGTGAGGCTCTAAAGAGACGACAACATATACGCCATGGTTGTCTGCTCTAAACTTCTCGAGACATGAGCACCAATCCTTGATCAAGTTTGGTAGGTTCCTTCCATATTGTGCGCATTAGTTTTTGTCGAAGTCCATTAAGAAAGTGGCATTACAAATGTAATTGGGAATTGGGGATAATTTGTACATCACCTAGAAATGTTTTGGTCGAAAAGACCCAACTGAAACCCTTTCTGAATTGAAGATGGTCCTGTTTGGGAGGTCGAAATTCTCTAGCGCCCAACCAATCATATCATTATAAGGCATGATCCTGGGCTGCGTTGCTATTTTATGCAACTCTGATCTAGCGACAATTTTATATTTTGTAGCCTAGGTCTCAGTCTCCTTGTCGCCCAAATCATCTGGGCAGTTGATCAATTCGTACTGTATAATATCGAATACCTGCTTCCAAGTTTTTGTGGTGTCTTGGCTTCTGGGCCAGTGATCAGAACCAGAGGCATCAAGGATACAAGCATCCAATGAGAGACCATCCAACAAGAGAGATTCCAAGATGAGGAAGCAGTCTAGTCAACATGTGACCTACTGGGAGCATGAACATCGGTTCGACCAAGTGATGAGGCCATTGTGGGTTTCAAGGTCAATGAGACGGATCTTGTCGATTAAGGATTGAAAGTGCCCAATTTACCCCTCGTGTATGGAAATCCCTCCTCTTTCTCTGCAATATTAAAGACCTTGTTGAAATCATTGCCTAGTATGCATCTTCGATCTTCAATGAGGGTTCCAAGACAATCCAAATTTTAAATGAAAGTGAGCTTGTCCCTTTGAGTAGTTGGGCCATAAACATTTGTGAGGAATCCTAACCTATTGGAGCCAATGAGATGATATTCCATTGTGATTTTCCATTTGGTAGTGAATAAGTTATCCAAGAGTACAGAGCATGGGTTCCAGAGGATAGCCAAACCTATGTTCATGCCTGTTGCATCAATGTTGATCATTTACCCCTGCCTCCAACATTGAGAGAGGATTTGTTCCATCTCTTCGCCTGCACATTTTCTTTCTAGAAATAGAATGTTAGGTTGTTCAACTATCATGCGATCTCGTAGAATCCTTTTCTCACTAATACCATTGAGTCCCCGGATATTCCATGAGATGAATGTTGACAATAAAAATCACAATGAGGATTTTGCCCGCAAAGTATTGCTAAAGCCTATTATTTAAACTAAGCTAATGATATATAATACTAGTAGGTGGGACCCTCTTGTAGATTGGAGGATCAGATAATGTTGTTATTACACATTTATGTTGTTGTTCGACACTTCTTACAGGGTTCTACATGATTGATGATGATGTATTGATTTTGTTGCGACATAATGGCAGATGAATAATGGGTTTTATGTGTTGATTTCGTTACTCTAAGCTCTAAATTCCATGTTATGAATGGCTTATGTTCACTATTATTACATTGCTATTGTAGCCATGATTCATCACATGTTTCACATGCATAAGACACATGTTAGTTATAACAAGAGACAAAATCAATATGGAATAAATCCAAGAAAAGGGAACTATGCTATACTATGTTATGCTATGTTATACTATATGCATTTGAAATTAAAGGAGTTGATGTTAGTACTAACTATAAATGTTAGTTGCTATATGATTTTATTGAGTTATATGAGGTGCATGTGATATGTGTTATAGTATGTTTTTTGCAATGGTTAATATGGATCGGGTGGCGTAATTGACAAGCAATTTGTGCATGTTTCGATGCATGGATTAATGGCATGGATTAATGGTTGGTTGATTGTCGTGTACTACATAATTGAATGAGAGGGAGGATGGAAGCGACGTGAAGTAAATGCACATCACTCCATACTTCTCCCACTGGTCACCACCCTAGCATGGTTATTGTTCATTTGGTTTTTGTTGTGGTTAAGCTTTGAGATTCATGCGTGGAGGGAACTTCTCGACCAAGCTCGCATTTTTAAGGCCATTTGGTTACAGGTATGTTTTTTTCGCCCATCCATGAATTCTCTCTGTATATGAAATGAACGTTGGCTCAGTAATGTATTGGTTTGTGTTTTTATTGAGGCTGGAAATTGTGTAAACTCATGGTGTTTCCTCTGGAATGGATTTTTGTTTTATTAGTTTCAAATGGAAAATTTGATGGTGGAAGTCGCGATATCATTAGTTGTTATGTGTGTTGGAAGCCGTGATGAATCTCTGTTGTTTTTATGGTTTTTTGTTGGAGGGTTTCATTCTGTTTGACCTTGTTGTCCATCTCCTCACAGTCATGGTAACCACACCCATTTGTATTTGGTGTTATGGGGTTTCTATGTATAATTGAACCACCTTTTGGGCACTGCATATCATTTTTTCCACCTGGTCATAAGATCATTTTACATTATTGGTGTCCACACAATTGGTTATGGGTGGCTATTATGCCAAGAAGTTTGCTTTAGGGTTGTTTGTTATTACCTGAGCTCTGCATTTCTATTAGCATTATTTGACTTTTGGGGAAAACCACGAGGGTTATGCCTTTGCGTGTTCTTGATGTTAGTTACCGGCCAGTAAGGAGCCTCTGCTCCTCAGTCTCATGGTCTACCCTACCTGGTGTTGAACTGTCACCCTGTCTCACAATCTAAGGGTTATAAAGCTTATGGTTCCACCATGCTTGTCTCGAAGGCTCTCACCTAATGTTGATATGGTTGGCCTCCGGTCTCCCTGTGTTTGGTTCCATCGAGCGAGCCCTTGATTATTTTGATTCATTGGTTACAGAGCCCAATTTTGGTAAACTAAACTAGTCACGCCTGTCAGGCATTGGTTGACTATCATAAGTTTGTTTGAGTGATTTTGTCATCGACTTTGATTGTTGGCTCGTCTCTGTTTGATTGGGTTGATTACATAGTTGTAATCGGAAATGATAATTGGTATATAGTTGCTGCATTATTTTATTATGACAGTTGAATCAATAACTCAACATCGTTTTATGGCATGATTGGGAGTAATTGGATATGTACAGTCACATAAATTCTTCTTTGTGTTATACGTTGGTTTCTGTGTTTCCTACAACGTGGTATAAATTGATGTGATGGTCGTTGTTACCGTGCGTTTAAATTTCCTGATCAAGATTATTGCAATTTGAAGTATTGATAATTGTGGCTTGGTTGTCTCCTGTGTATGATTTATGGATATCATGCATCGTATCATTTTATTGTACCATCAGAGATGGTCACGGGGTTTTTAGCAGTATGGTTTCATTGCAATTTACGTGAAATTGGTTAGAGGAATGGAATTAGACACATTTTAAAAGAGCTTGTGTCTGTGTCTGATTTGAGGAATTAAATTATGGGTAGTGGTGATGTTTTTATGCTGAGTAGAGTTGAAGTAGTATGACTGTGTGTTCATTGGACTTTGTTTTAAATATAAAAGGGAAGAAATTGAAAATAAACAAATTTATTTTAAAACAAAATGGTTGAAGTCATGGTGATTTTGAGTATGACTATTTGTTGCTAATTGAAGGATTTTAAGGAAATTAAATGTGGGACAGTGAGTAAGTTTTAACACACAGTAAAGGTTTAATTGACCACAATAATTGTTTAATTTATGTTGGAATAGTTGTATTGAATACATAACTTTTTTTATGGATTACTTAATTGATGTTTCGAACAATATCCTCTCTTTTCCCCTACCATTATTTCACTTTTTGTTAATAAAAATTCCCCTCACCTTCCCATATTCACTATCCACTCCCTCTTCCTAAAATTTAATTGTAGTTAAGATAAGTTATGTATTATGACAGTTAAGGGATCGCAGGGATGAATTACAATGATATATTCTTTTGGTTTATGATACAATTGATTGTTTGTTGTCTCTGAGCAGTAATCGTGATCTTTTCCCTTTCATTTTAACATTTTTTTCTCAATACAACCCCTCGCACATCCTAGAACCTTTGTTCACCCCTTGCTGTGTATAATTGAACCACCTTTTGGGCACTGCATATCGTTTTTTCCACCTGGTCGTAAGCTCATTTTACATTATTGGTGTCCACATAGTTGGTTATGGGTGGCTATTATGCCAAGAAGCTTTCTTTAGGGTTGGTTGTTATTACCTGAGCTCTGCATTTCTATTAGAATTATTCATCTTTTTGGGTAAACCAGGAGGGTTAAGCCTTTGCATGTTCTTGATGTTGGTTATTGGCCAGTAAGGAACCTCTTCTCCTTGGTTTGATGGTCTACCCTACCTGGCGTCGAAATGTCACCCTGTCTTGCAATATAGGGGTTATAAAGCTTATGGTTCCACCATGCTTGTCTTGAAGTCTCTCACCTACTGTTGATATGGTTGGCCTCCGGTCTCCCTGTGTTTGGTTCCACCGAGAGAGCCCTTGATTATTTTGATTCATTAGTTACAAAGCCCAATTTTGGTAAACTAAACCACTCACGCCTGTTGGGCATTAGTTGACTTTCATAAGTTTGTTTGAGTGATTTTGTCATTGGCTTTGATAGTTGGCTCGTCTTTGTTTGATCGGGTTGATTACACAGTTGTAATCGAAAATGATAATTGGTATATAGTCATTGCATTCTTTTATTATGACAGTTGAATCGATAACTCAACATTGTTTTATGATCTGATTGGGAGTAATTGGATATGCACAATCACATAAATGCCTCTTTGTGTTATATGTTGGTCTGTGTGTTTCCTACAACGTGGTATAAATTGATGTGATGGTTGTTGTTACTGTGCGTTTAAATTGCCTGATCAAGATTATTGCAATTTGAAGTATTGATAATTGTGGCTTGGCTTTCTACTGTGTATGATTTATGGATATCGTGCATCATATCATTTTATTGCACCATCAAAGATGGGAACATGGTTTTTAGTAGTATGGTTTCATTGCAATTTAATTGTGAAATTGGTTAGAGGAATGGAATCAGACACGTTTTAAAAGAGCTTGTGTTTGTGTTTGATTTGAGGAATTAAATTATGGGTGGTGGTGATGTTTTTATGTTGAGAAGAGTTGAAGCAGTATGACTGTGTGTTCATTGGACTTTGTTTTAAATATTAAGGGGAAGAAATTGAAAAGAAACATAATTATTTTAAAACAAAATGGGTGAAGTCATGACGATTTTGAGGATGACTATTTGTTGTTAATTGAAGGATTTTAAGGAAATTAAATGTGGGATAGTGAGTAAGTTTTAACACATAGTAAAGGTTTAATTGACCGCAATAATTGTTTAATTTATGCTGGAATAGTTGTATTGAATACATAACTTTTTTTATGAATTACTTAATTGATTTTTCGAACAATATCCACTCTTTTCCCCTACCATTATTTCACTTTTTGCTAATTAAATTCCCCTCACCTTCCCATATTCATTATCCACTCCCTGTTCCTAAAATTTAATTGCAGTTAATATAAGTTTTGTATTATGACAGTTAAGGGATCGCAGAGATGAATTACAATGATATATTCTTTTGGTTTACGATACAATTGATTGTTTGTTGTCTGTGGGTAGTAATCATGATCGTTTCCCCCTCATTTTAACATTTTTCTCTCAATACAACCCCTCACACATCCCAGAACCTTTGTTCACCCCCTGCTCATTAACAACTATTAAACAATTTATATGGATTGGATTGCATGAGTTTGATATGTTGCCGAGCCAAATTTTATTTCATATTTAAAAAGAGTTGTCATGTATGGTTGTTAAAGAAACTATTTTCTAATCAATTATGCATACATGAATGAGATTTTTCAGTAGAGGTAGCCATGGAAGGGGTAACCAAGGAAGAGTTAATTGGAATAGGGGCCCTAGAACGCCAAGATTCTCTATACACTTTGATGCAAACTCGCAAGAGTTACGCCAGCTATTTCAAGATGGGTTTTTTAACTGGATTGGGAAAGGAGTGGTCCAACCTAGGCCTGAAAGGCCTCTTTCCAAGCCCCACCAGTCCCCGATATCCCCCTTCCTCCTCATGTCTCACTGCAACCTGAAGTTCCCGAAAACGACGGATGGCAAGAGATTGTCAACCCGACAGTCTCCCAACATCGTGGCTGGCCTAACTTGTCTTTACCTACTCCTCCGCCTATCAATCAAATTGTCCAAGCTTCCACTGTCCACTCACCAATTCAGTCTTCCCATGTAAGAAAAAGGTTGAAAACCGAGGCCCACCATGCCCCTGACAAAGGAAAATCCACTACTGCCCCTTCCTCGCCTTCAAATGACTCTAATAAATTTGTGTCCTCCCACATGCATTTGAGAGATGATTGCTCTCATGTGATCAGTGAGATTAGGCCTAAAGGCTCCACACAACCTAAGGAAAATTCAGAGAGATCAAAAGGTGACAACAAAAACAAGGGAAACATTGCCTCCCAGAGTGGAAAATATGGATTTTAAGTTTTTATTTATTAATTGTTGAGAACAATTGACTTCTGAATTTTTGGACAACACACTAATTTTTGGATATATGGGTAATATATTTTTGGAAATAATTTCAATTATCATTGAGATAAATTGTCAAATATGAATGTGATGTTGGGAGTCACAAGGAGGGATGTTTTGCTTGATTAACTAGTTGTGTTATGATTGTTAAAATCTAAAGGGAGTCACAAGGGGTCCCACCTACTATTTATTATTTATTTAAAAACCCTTACTATGATTTATTACTTTCCCCCTTAACTAAAGAGTTGGTTGAGTTTTAGTTAAATTAACTAATGAAGTAGTTAAACTACTTCAGCCAATTCTAATTTGCTTAAAGGAAAGAGGAAAGGGAGAAACAAGAGGATAATAGAAGGAGAAGCATACTAAGGTTTGATCTTGAGTTTTTGTTGAGATAATTTAGTTTTCATTCATTCCTTAATTCATTAGAAGCCTAATTATTTTTTATGATAGCAGGGTCCTATTGTATACAACAAGATTCAGGGTTGAATTACATCATTCAGACACTTGTTTTTCAGAGGTGTTGGTCTATCTTTGATAGTCTATGTAGAATTGTTTGTTTATGAATTAGATTTCATGACTGATAAAAGCTATTGTGCATAGTCGAGTGGGAAGCAATCTGTGGCACGTTGATCCATATTTTAAAGTTCAATTTTTTATTTTCTGTCAGAAGTCCTTTTATATGTTTCATCGGGGACGTCTAAGTTTGACTTTGGTCCAAAACTTCCTTAGGAAATTTTGTAAAGAGAGATTCTTTGATGAATTGGAATGAAATAAAGGATTTATTTATGTCTCATATGTTTTGATTATTGACTTGGTGTATTTACATCTGTCTCTATATTTATTTCAACATCTCTTATGTTCAGAAAATCACATAAATAATGAATTTTTCAGCAAGCTTTTATTACAAAAAAACCATCCTAAGCACTTGTAATCGATACTTGTGAGTTAGGATATTAATTTCCATGGCTATAAACATAGGGTGATATTCCCATCTATCCTGATTTATCCAAGCAGGATCTGAAAATGCTCGAGTAAGATCATTTCATATCTTTTCCTCAACATTTATTTGGTGACCAAAGTGGGGAGATCTTCAATATCTCTCTGGTTAATTTTTATGCTTGATTAACATCGAATACATATATTCTTTTTTGATATTGATTCTTTGACTTTTTTATTTCTTAATGACTGTACCTGTTGCAAGGCAACCCAATATTGAGCCTGGTCTTCAAGATCAAACCAACATTGCTTTGAATTTGTTTAACACCATTTTAGACACTACTAATACTCGGGATGAGCTTAATCATTCATGAGCAACAATTGAACGAGATATTAGTGCCCAAGAATGTTGGGAAGATAGACGTAGATAGCCTAGAAATAAACAAAAACCTTCTTGTTTCTTCAGCTTTGGTCTTATTTTCATGTCCTTAGACTCTCGTGTTTCTAGGAGAAGAAGAGGCTTATCACCTGAAATTAATCCTATTGCTGAAATAGGAAGAAGAAATGTTGTGTTATCTAGCCAACAAATTTATCTAAGGAGAACTTTGTCTTATTCATCCAATTCGTCTTTCTCTCCCTTACCTATCATCCACAAGATGACATCTAGTGGTGGCTCTGGTGACATTGGAAGTGCTTCCTCCTCTCAGTATTCAACTTTGTCAATGATTAGTAGCTTATATAGCCACCATATTCATGTCCAATCTACCACCAATCCCACCAAAGTCATCAAAAAGTATGGTATTTTCCAATTTGAAGAAGATGCCACAACCACACCATGGCATGTTTCCTATCCTCTTAACCTAGCACCTGCTACTCATCCACTTCCTAAATTCAAAGAGCATCTTCCTAGGTTTTCAAGGAATAACACTGTCACTACAAATGAACACTTGGTGGAATTTTCTAATGCTTTTCACAACATAGGAGCCAATGACAACAATACTTGCATGCGCTTATTCGTCAATTCCTTGGAAGGAAAGGCTATGACTGTTTTCTTTGACCTTCCTCCTAATATTTTGTCTACTTGGGAGGAGTTAGTTTACTGGTTCAAGTCCACCTATGGGCAATCTAAAATCCCAACTGAGCAGTTACGGGAGTACAATAACATCGCTTATAAGAATGGTGAGACCATCAAGTCCTTTAACTTGTGTTTCACTAAGTTATACAATCAAATCCATGAACTCATTTGACCTCAGAACCAAGCCACTTTCATGCATTACTACAATGCATTACCTTCCCCATATCATCATAGGCTTGAGGAAAAATCCATTGATAACCTAGGTTCTTCTCTGCATACTTGTTTAGAGTATGAAGAACATCTTGAAAGAACAAGTCTTCCTCAGGGAGAATCAGTTAAACAGATAGACATGTCCTCCCTCTTACATCTATTCCAAGACATGAATAATCGTATGATAGCATATGAGCAAAAGGGAAATGTCTCCCCTCTCACCCCTGGAGCTTCATCCTCTTATGTACCCCCCTTTAGAAATCCAATTGAAAATAATTTTCAGCCTAAAGCTATCATGCCTCGAATTTGGTGTAACTTTTGCAAGGAACACCACGAGGAAGCCACATGTGAGGTAAGGAAGAGTGCCAGAGATAAGATCTTTGGTAAAATACCAGAAACTACCATCAATGTCCTAGATTTTTCAGAGCCAAAATATTTCATCATAATCAATACTAGGAACAAATCCTATGCTCCCAAAGGAAAATATGATCCTCCCTGCAATTCTTCTAGCCCGAGCTCATCCTCACCAGCTGCTACTGTTCAAGTTCCTAAATTTCCTGACGGTCAAGGAATTACCTCCCCTCTCCGGTCTTCCAAATACAATATCCTAAATAAATTGGCCAACATCAAAGAAGATGAAACCCTTCTAGACATGGTTGTCGTCCCTGAACAACAGAAGCATCTAAAACAATTCATGGAAGGAAAATCTTCCGTTATAGCCAACCTCTCTGAAGAGGTAAATGAAGAAGATTCATCTGTAAATAAAGTAGGTGTACATAACCTTAGATACCCTGTAAAAAATCCCCCTTGTTATATTTATATAAATATTATGGATAAGATCGCCCATTGTTTCCTCATTGATGGCGGTTCAGGCCCAAGTGTGATGTCAAATATTATTATGGAAGGGATAGGCTTGTCTTGTACAAACAAAAACGCCAGAAGCATGCTCTCTTATAATAGTCTACAACAAATGACCATAGGTGAGATTAAATATGTGACCTTAGTTTTGTGCGCACATCCTGAAATAAGGACAACCCTTAGCATTTAGGTAATTGATATGCCAGTAAGCAATTACTCAATCATATTGGGAAGATATTGGAAATCTTTGATGGGTGGATACCTCTCACTCGACGGGACACATTTATCCGTTCCTCGGAATGGTAAAAACATTATAGTCCTTAGAGAGGGAAGGATTTCACCCTACATAGAGAGTGTCCCACAACCTAATGTGAACTATATCGAAGAGGACCTAGGAGTGTATTCCATCTTTGCTAAGGAGGATAACATTCCCTTGGAACAAATTGATTTAATAGATGGTATGTGGCACATGAAATTTGATGGTTCATGCTATAATGAAGGTAATGAAGATAGAATTATCTTGATTTCTCCTGTAGGAAAAATCCATAACTTTTCTTATAGATTGGAGTTTGCTTGCACAAACAATGTCACTGAATTCGAAACTTTATTATTAGGCATTGAGAACGCCTACAATACTGGTTGTGGTCACCTTTTGGGTTTTGGAGATTCTGAGCTTGTTGTGAACCTTGTACATAAGATTTATTCTCCTAGCAACAAGCTGATGAAATGATACACCCAAAATTTTTGGGCACTTATCTCGAACCTATTATCTTTCAACATCACTCATATTAAGAGGGAATTGAACTCAATGGATGATCGATTAGCCATTTTTGCAGCCTTTCCTAATCAACAACTTTTGCCACACATACCTGATTGTACCTTTCAATCTCTATATCGTCTGCATATCCTTGACAATATAGAATCTTGGCAGGTCTTCCCTAACTATGAGAGCATCTGTGCTTTCATTCAAAATGAACCTTATAAGCCTAAGGAAATTATATCCATAGAAGATAACAAGATTCCAAAAGGCTTGACTCGTCTAGAGAGTTCATTTTCATCTATTGATTTAGGCAATAAAGAGAAACATAAAGAAGAGGAGTTGAAAAGGAAAGTGCGTGAAACCATATCCTTGAACATTGGGACACCTGAGTCTCCAAAGAATGTTAAAATAGGTGCCCAATGTTCTGATGAAGAGAAAATGAAGTTTGTCAAGCTGCTTGGTGAATTTCAAGATGTTTTTTCTTAGTCTTATGAGGATCTTTTTGGTTTTGATCCTGGTCTTATACAACATGCCATCCCCATCAAATAAGGCATAAAACCAGTTAAGAAAAACCAAAGACCTTTCAACCCTGCACTAGAAGCAACTATTCGAAAGGAGTTGGAAAGACTCTTGAAAGATGGAATCATATTTCTAGTCCAATATTCTGAATGGGTTACCAATTTGTCTCCTCTTCAAAAAATGACCAGTCAAATTAGATTATGCATTGACTTTCATGCATTAAATCGGGTTGTTGTAAAAGGTTACCTTCCCTTCCTTAACATAGAAATGATTTTGTAGCAAGTTGCAGGGTCACAGATGATTCCCTTACTTGACATTTTTTTCCAGTTAAAATAAAATCAAGGTAAAAGGCAGATAAAATCAAAACCACCTTTATTACTCATTGGGGTACCTTTACTTATGAATGCATTCCTTCTGGCTTATCTGATGCAAGTACCACTTTCAAAAGACCTATGCAAATAAATCTTGAGATTTGATCAGTAAGGTTATTCATGTCTATCTTGATGATCTAATTGTGTACTTTAAAGGACTATCAATTGTCTCGAAGTTTCAAGAATTATTGTTGGGTCCTTTCAAGATCGCTTTTTTCCTGGGTACTAATTATTACATCCTAAAGGATTTACAGGAGCGATGTTTTTCTTACAACACTAATGGTTCTCACTTAAAGCACTACGTGGAACCAACTTGAAACGTTTTAACGTTGTTTGGTTTTTCTATATATTAGTAGTCTAGTTCTGCTTTCATTTTCCCATTATTTTTCATTTCTACTTTTACAGTAGTTTGATTTCTACGTTCCTTTTTAATAGTTTTCATGTTGTTTTGCAAATTTTGTTATTTGATTTCTGCTATTTTAAATTTTTTAATCCTATTTATGTTATGATTCTTATTGCTTTTCATATTTTAGTTGATTTTGGTCAAGAATAAGATGTTGGATCAGTTCTTCCATAGTGACACTCCTGGAAGATATTGTTAGTCAATAACAATCAATCTTACATAGCTGTTACGATGTTCCCCTGAAAGCACACTTGGATTTTTTATCTTCTTTCATTGCTATCTTATAAAGAAATTGGTTATCTCTCGTTTCTGCTTTCCATTTCTTCATCCATTTGAGAATTAAAAGAGAAAGTCCATAATTTTTTCTCCTTGAAGTAAAGAGCAAATTCTGGTTGAATGATTATGCATACATAGACAAACCCCCTCATACTTAACATTTTTCATGAGTTATTCCCGAATTCCCGGTCATTTTTCCATTAAATCCGCTCACTTCCCCCTGTTGCATAATCATTCTAGTTATATCTTCTTGATTTGTTGTTCTTGTTCTACAAAACCATGTTTTCTAAGTTCTAATCTATTGGAAACATATTTCCCTGTGGAGTCGCTAGTTTGTTGACGATAAAAATTGCAATGAGGATTTCGCCCGCAAAGTATTGCTAAAGCCTATTATTTAAACTAAGCTAGTGATATATAATACTATTAGATGGGACCCCCTTGTATATTGGAGGATGAGATAAGGTTCTTATTACACATTTATGCTATTGTTCGACACTACTTACAGGGTTCTACATGATTGATGATGAAGTATTGATTTTGTTGCGACATAATGGCAGATGAATAATGGGTTTTATGTGTTGATTTCGTTACTCTAAGCTCTAAAATCCATGTTATGAATGGATTATGTTCACTATTATTACATTGCTATTGTATCCATGATTCATCACATGTTGCACCTACACAAGACACATGTTAGTTATAACAAGAGACAAAAGCAATATGGAATAAATCCAAGAAAAGTTAACTATGCTATACTATGCTATGCTATGTTATACTCTATTCATTTGAAATTAAAGGAGTTGATGTTAGTCCTAACTAGAAATGTTATGGGATATACGATTTTATTGAGTTATATGAGGCACATGTGATATATGTTATAGTATGGTTTTTGCAATGGTTAATATGGATCGGGTGGCGCAATTGACAAGTAATGTGTGCAAGTTACGATGCATGGATTAATGACATGGATTAATGGTTGGTTGGTTGTCATGTACTACGTAATTGAATGAGAGGGAGGATGGAAGTGACATGCAATAAATGCACATCAATCCATACTTCTCCCACTGGCCGCCACCCTAGAATGGTTATTGTTCATTTGGTTTTTGCTGTGGTTAAGCTCCGAGATTTAGGCGTGGAGGGAACTTCTCGACCAAACTCGCATTTTTAAGGCCATTTGGTTACAGGTATGTTTTTTTCGCCCATCCATGAATTCACTCTGTATAAGAAATGAACGTTGGCTCAGTAATGTATTGGTCTGTGTTTTTCTTGAGGCTGGAAACTGTGTAAAATCTGGTGTTTTGTTGGCACAGGGGAAAACCTAGGGTTCAATGCTACAAGAGCACACCAAAAAAACACTAACTACCAGCCCTTTCGGTGAGACCTGCAAAGCAGATGAAGTCTCACTCGAGGTAGAGGCAGGAGTGGTTGTAGGACTCAAGTGTCTATAACATTAGTTGGGACACATATATGTGATTATACTACTTAATAAAGAATTCATCACCTTTAGTTCTTTAACATGCAATCATTATCTACTTCGCTGGTAAAACAGAGCTTCACATCCTTCACAAAGATCTTACCATATTTAAAAACTTAGCATCAACAGATTATCCAGATCTAACAGATCAAGCACTTAGCACATACATATAGATCAGATCTAACAATCTACGCATCATTAGCACTAAACATCATCAGATCTATCTATCAATCACTCAGCATATAACATATGAACATACAAAGATAAGGCACAAAGAAAGATGACGCAAGGTTTACGTGGTTCACCCCCACCCTGGGGTTACGTCCACCAACTATTCTTCTCTATTATTTCAGTCAATCAGTTACAACACTGAGCCTCAACAATCCTTACTCCGCATAGGACAAAATATCTGTGCAGCCCACTAAATCCTTCTTCCTCATGTTATATCACTGAGCCTTTCACAATCTATCACAACCATTTGCACTCGGCTTTGCAAGCCTCTTACAATCATGCACAAAGCATCAAAAACCCTACTTTCACTTAACATACATTCACATCACTTGGGTGTAACACTTAGCTCATTCATTACTCTAGAACTTAGTTCATTGACCCTTCTTACATTTCCTAGCTACTTATTTATATATTACAAAAGTGGGCCTTAGCATGGGTAAACCCACGGGCCGACATCCCTTTCCTGTTACATTATCCCAAAAACCCAAAAATGGGCCCAAAGGGGGGTTGAGATACTGTGATCTATGCTTCGTCTTGCGCTCCTCCTTCGACAGGCTGTCGAAGTCCCAAAATAAGTCAACATGACCAAGAAACTTCCAAAACTTGGTCAAGGGCCAACAGGCCCCCAACACTCACCTGTGAATCATCCCGAGTCACTCTGATATGACCAAGTCTGCCTCGAATGCCTCGAGCTGCTTAGACTTGCTGCTTTGTTGTATCCTCTTTCTCGATGAACTCCTATATCAATGCATCGTTCACTGGTCCTTCCAAGCGCTTCTCTGCTGAGAGGATGAGTTGTTCAAGCTCTGCTCCTTCGCTCTCGATCTCTGTAAATAATAGGCATGCATGACCTTGCATAGGTTGAAGTCATTGAATGACTTCCATAACTTTACTTTGAAGCATATGAACCTGTTGCTGAGTTGTGCGTTGTTCATACGATCTCTTCATCATGTCTACAGCTGATAGGGCCTTTAGTTGTACTTGTAGTGTATCTGCATGTTGTTTTGCTTCTTGGAGCTGCAACTCTAGCTTCTGTAATTATGGATTCTATGCAAGGTTTTCGTATGTCTGGGCACTCTGATTACTTAGCTGCTTGCACTCCAAGGAAAGATCTTTTAATATTCCAACTGCATTGCGAGAAGTTGCTTCTCGTTGGTCTCTTATCTCCTGAGGGGTTTCGGGTACATCACAAAGTTCTAGATCTGTGATGTGTTGTTGTACCTTCTATATTACCTCTTCTAATTGTGCCACCTACTGTGGAACTTGGTCCTCGGTCTAGAATTCAACAATTGTCATAGAGCGAAGTGCTCTATTGACCCTTTCCTTAACTTCAAGTTGCTCAATGAGAAAATTTTCCTTGCTTTGTTGTAGCTCTGCTTTCTCTTCATCAAAATTTTCTTGCATAGCAATATTCTCTCATTCTGCATTATTGCGTTATTCTAACAGAGCTCCCTATGCTTGTGCCAAAGCCTGGGTAGCTTGTGTTGTTTCCTCCTGTGCTCGTCGAAGGCGAGCTTCGACCATATCAACAATTTGGTGGAGTTGAGCTGGTTCATCTCCTGTTTCTGGTGTTCCTGCTATTAGGGGCGCAGTGGATACTGTGCGGCTAGACTATAGTGCCTGCTACACTTCTTGAAATTCGACCTTGATCCGACTGAACATATCATCCTGCTTGGCTTCCTTCTTCTCTGCTATCTCCAGCAAAGCATCATTTAGTGAATCGACGATGAATTCGAAGTCGTCTGAGGTTAGGGTGGTCTCAAACTTGGTTTGATTTTCTTTCATTTTCTTCCTTGAAGAAGGTTTCAAAGGGGAAACCTTCCTTTTCTTTGAGGGATCATCTTCGTCTCTTGGCAGTGTGACCTTTTCCTTCTTCTATTCAAATTCGGTGCCATCTATCTCTTCACCATCACCTATGCACTCAGGTGAGATAGAGGGAGTCTGTGCTAAAGTGCTATGGACATCCTGGGCTTCTTCATTCTTCTTGGTATTTCTCTGTCTAGGTGTATCGTGCATGACTTCTGGACTATCAACATCAGAGAGCTCCACGGGGTCAGCTGGGATGAGGAGGTCTGTCGACCACTCCTTAGTAATCTCTTCTAAGTATTCCTCTATTAGTTTGTAGTAGGACTGCAACTATTGGTGATGCTCATCAGCATGCGGTGTGATGTAGATGAAGTGGCGGCTCGTGCTGAATTTCATCAATGGCCTAAATCTGTGAAGTGTGTTCGGGGTAATGCAAGGCGTAGCCTGGATTGTGATCTTCAATTGGTTGTAATAAGTGTGGAAAATGACATTGGACTGCCATTGCTTGTTCATGTCACTGGAGTACCATAGAGTACTAAACTTCATGACTAGTGTCTCAAAGGGCTTGACATCTGGGAATTTTGCACCTTCCGACATCTCCCATGCGATGAAAGTGATTAATATAAGCAACCAGCTAAAATGGAACTCATACCCTTGGTCCTGCACTTTCCTGCAGTCCAGTTCTAGCTATTTCATGAAGTATTTGGCCCAATTTATATGTAGTCCCTCCGCGCACTTCCCTGTGAGGTCTACTACAAATCGAGTCACTTGGGCTAGTCGGTTCTTGCGAACTAGCTTACCTGTGATAAGCTAATAGGCAAGGCGCACTGCGCCACTCTAGATAGAGGCTACCTTGTAGCCTCATGTGCCCTTCTCGACATCTCCATACGTATCCTTTATCTTATGTGCAAGAGCGCGATCTACGGTCTTTTCGGGGTAAAAATCCTATGGGTTGGGGCCCTGCATGCTTAACCTTGTGATCCAATTGATCAAAGTCAGATCCAATGTGATGTGGTGGTTCAACCATAAGTATCCTCCATGATAGAAGGACATCAACAACTTGACACAAGCGTTCATTTCTTGATGCTCCCCGAAGTGAGGAACCTTCATTACATTGAGTAGGGTTGACTGCGCAAGGTTCTAGGTCCATGATTGAGCGATGATCTTGGAGTTCTTTCCTTTCGTTCATGTCAAATATTTATGAGGGGTGAGCATACTGTAAGCCTTTCTGTTGTCAAGGTTGAAGTCACTAAACTTCAATGTGGTGAGCTTATCCTGGTCGGCACGAATTGCGCGCACTTCTTTCGGAAGGTACACAGTCATCAAAGCATACTCAAATTCGCGGGGCACACTATTACGAGTGATGGCGTCGCTCAGAGGAGGTAGATAAGTAGGTAGAATTCTTAGAATTAGTCTAGCATTCGCAAGATCGTATCTATGCTTAGTTCTCTTTTCATCAGTTGGTCGGGATGGCCCGACTCGAGCAGTCGACGGGGAGGCTTGCACTCATCTTGTCGATGATGCCTGTACACCTATAGACAATCCTCTTCTTGACATGGTTATTTCAGCCATTAAGTCGACCAGAACTTTTGTCATAGTTGCTTCTTCGGTGGTGAGCTCTTTGGACATATGCGCTCGAGATGGATATCTTGGGTTCTCAAAGTAATGTTGGCACTACAATAGGGTAGAAGGCAAAGGTGTAGTGATCATTGGGAAATCTTAATCAAGGCTACGAGCTCAATTTCTCAATTAGAAAAAGTGTTCTCATTGCATGGCGCGGCGGGATAAATAGACAACTTCTGTAACAGATCGCTTGCAACATATATGAAAGCTTCATTAACTCTGTTATTTCCGTTATAGCATGGTCCAATAGTCTAATGATGAATCTTTATTTCTTTTATGTTTGTTCGGAGCGGAAGTCGAACGGATATATCGGTCCCAATGGCTATATTGCTTCGTCATGGCGAAGTGCCCTATGTCGTTGTTTTGATATCCCAACGAAGCTCAAATTCTGTAATTTTTCTTTCTGCGAGGTCTCCTCTAGAACCTCCTGTAATATTTCAGTATTATCCCTTTGCTTTCTTAACTTTCTATCCTTCTTTATAGTGAGCTTCATCTCGGTAATGCTTTTCTCATTCTGATTCTTTTCTTTTTTGGTCTTAGCTTCTTCGCATTGTTGAAATTCTTTCCTAGGGTTTCTGGGTAATACTTATTTTGTGCCTGGGGTAGGTAATTCAATATTCTAGGGATCCTCTAGTGTTCTCTTAGATTCGACATCCCAGTTGCTAGTATTAAATATCCGCGATCTGCTCTTCTGTTCCTCATTCAAGTGCGTGATCCTTTTGGTCATAAAGTCTTTTAACTCTTGCTTCTTCTGTTCCAAAACTTCTTCTTCTTCCTTTCATCTGGATTGATCTATATTAATCAAAGGTTTTCCTATTAGCATGGTAAATGAGGTGCTATCTTCAACAAATTTAATAATCTCAAAGTCTTCTTCTGTCGAAGTTCCATTGACAGTGATAGGTATCCGAGCGAGCTTTCCACATAGGTTTACTAGATTTCCTCTGAATAAACTTATTCCTCCTAGTGAAGGGATCATAGCAGGCCTTCCTATAGCTTCCCAGGTTCTCTCTGGAATAATATTCATCTGTGTTTCCTCATCCAGAACACAGTCAATGTCTAAGTCCCCCATTCTCACTTAGATGCATTCCTTCTCTTTGAAGATCTCTGATAAGATGATATGTCGGTGGTCATTCATGGTTTCTTTTATTTGTATCCATACTTTCTCTTATTCTTGCTGGGGTTCTTCCTTTTCTGGATCTGCCTTAGGGTTATCTTGACTCAGGTTCATTCCTTCAATCTTAGCGATCATTCTAGGGAAATCCAACACTTCATGGTCCATAGCCTTAAAACAGAGGAAATTAGGTCTTCTGCCAGGGCATTCCTTAGCAAGATGTCCTGGTCTTCTGCAACTATAACAGAGGATTAATCCTCTCTTTCTTCCAAATGATCCCCATCTTCGTCTATACTATGCACTAGGATCATGGTAGCTAACCTGCAAACAATTCTTTCTAGGATCCTGCATCCATTTGTTAGTCCAAACATTCTTTCTATGCATCGGTATAACATATATTTCATTATTCGTATCAGATCTATTCATATCAAACCTTCTTTCATCTATTAACACCCTATCTTTCAAACTAGGACAAAACCTATCAAATATACCTAGATCCATACTCTAGAAACAAAAATTTCCACTTATCTTACTTTTTTAGAGCACAAAGATTTCATATCTAAGACTTTTCACTATTATTACCATTATTAGAGCACAAAGCTTACAGATCTTACCTTTTTCAATCAGAACTTCTCACTTTTACCTTTCTTGGAGCACAAAGCTTTCAGATCCTGCTTCTTTTCTACAGATCTGACCTTCTTTCTTTAGCACAAAGCTTTATAGATCAAGTAGAATACTGCACACTAGGGAACAACTCTACACATAGAGATTTCACAGTTTTAGGATGAATCTTTGCACATAGCTTCCTCTTTCTTAGTTCCCAGCAATCACAGTTTCAGGTCCTGGCAATGGAACCATTTGTTGGCACAGGGGCAGACCTAGGGTTCAACGCTACAAGAGTGCACCAAAAAAACCCTAACTACTGGCCCTTTCGGCAACACCTGTGAAGCAAATGAAGTCTCACCCAAGGTAGAGGCAGGGGTGGTTGCAGGACTCAAGTGTCTGCAACCTTAGCTGGGATACATATCTGTGATTATACTACTTAATAAAGAATTCATCACCTTTATTTCTTTAACATGAAATCATTATCTACTTCGCTGGTAAAACAGAGCTTTGCATCCTTCACATAGATCTTACCATATTTAAGAACTTAACATCAAAAAATTATCCAGATCTAATAGATCAAACACTTAGCACATACATATAGATTGGATCTAACAATCTATGCATCATTAGCACTAAACATCATCAGATCTATCTATCAAGCACTCATCATATAACATATGAACATACAAAGATAAGGCACAAAGCAAGATGGCATAGGGTTTACGTGGTTCACCCCCACCCTGGGGCTACATCCACCAACTCTTCTTCTTTATTATTTCAGTCAAGAAGGTACAACATCGAGCCTCAACAATCCTTACTCTGCAAAGGACAAAATATCTGCGCAGCCCGCTAGATCCTTCTTCCTCACATTACAACACCAAGCCTTTCAAAATCTATCACAACCACTTTCACTTGGCCTTGCAAGCCTCTTACAATCATGCACAAAGCATCCAAAAACCTACTTGCACTTAGAATACATTCACATCACTTAGGTCTAGCACTTAGCTCATTCATTACTCTAGCACTTATCTCATCGACCCTTCTTACATTGCCTAGCTACTTATTTATATATTACAAAAGTGGGCCTTAGCGTGGGTAAACCCACAGGCCGACATCCCTTTCCCGTTACATTATCCCAAAAACCCAAAAATGGGCCCAAAGGGGGGCCAAGATCCTGTGATCTCTGCTTCGTCTTGCGCTCCTCCTTCGATAGGCTGTCGAAGTCCCAAAATATGTCAACATGAACAAGAACCTTCCAAAACTTGGTCAAGGGCCAACATATTTACTTTGGAATGGTTGTTTGTGTTATTCGTTGCAAATGGAAAATTTGATGGTGGAAGTCGCGATATCATTAGTTGTACTTTGTGTTGGAAGTCATGATGGCTCTTTATTGTCTTTATGGTTTTTTGTTAGAGGGTTTCATTATGTTTGGCCTTGTTGGTCGTCTCCTCACAGTCATGGTAACCACACCCGGTTGTATTTGGTGTTATGGGGTTGTTGTGTATAATTGAACCACCTTTTGGGCACTACATATCATTTTTTCCACTTGGTCGTAAGCTCATTTTATGTTATTGGTGTCCATGCAGTTGGTTATGTGTGGCTATTATGCAAAGAAGCTTGATTTAGGGTTGGTTGTTATTACCTTAGCTCTGCATTTCTATTAGCATTATTTGGATTTTGGGGAAAACCACGAGGGTTATGACTCTACGTGTTCTTGATGTTGGTTACTGGCCAGTAAGGAACCTCTTCTCCTCGGTCTCATGGTCTACCCTACCTGGCGTTGAACTGTCACCATGTCTTTCAATCTAAGGGTTATAAATCTTATGGTTCCACCATGCTTGTCTCGAAGGCTCTCACCTATTGTTGATATGGTTGGCCTCCGGTCTCCCTGTGTTTGGTTCAACCGAGCGAGCCCTTGATTATTTTGATTCATTAGTTACAGAGCCCGATTTTGGTAAACTAAACTAGTCATGCCTGTTGGGCATTGGTTGAGTGTCATAAGTTTGTTTGAGTTATTTTGTCATCGGCTTTGATTGTTGGCTCGTCTCTGTTTGATCGGGTTGATTACACAGTTGTAATCGAAAATGATAATTGGTATATAGTTTCCACATTATTTTATTATGACAGTTGAATCGATAAATCAACATCATTTTATGGTTTGATTGGGAGTAATTGGATATGTACAGTTACATAAATGCTTCTTTGTGTTATGCATTGGTCTATGTGTTTCTTACAATGTGGTATAAATTGATGTTATGGTTGTTGTTACTGTGCGTTTAAATTTCCCGAACGAGATTATTACAATTTGAAGTATTGATAATTGTGGCTTGGTTGTCTATCGTGTATGATTTATGGATATTGTGCATCGTATCATTTTATTGTACCATCTGAGATGGGCATGGGGTTTTTATTAGTATGGTTTCATTGCAATTTAATTGTGAAATTGGTTAGAGGAATGGAATCGAGCACGTTTTAAAAGAGCTTGTGTCTATGTTTGATTTGAGGAATTAAATTATGGGCAGTGGTGATGTTTTTATGTTGAGCAGAGTTGAAGCAGTATGATTGTGTGCTCATTGGACTTTGTTTTAAATATAAAAGGGAAGAAATTGAAAAGAAACATAATTCTTTTAAAACAAAGTGGGTGAAGTCATGACAATTCAGAGTATGACTATTCTGTGCTAATTGAAGGGTTTTAAGGAAATTAAATGTGGGACAGTGAGTAAGTTTTAACACACAGTAAAGGTTTAATTGACCACAATGATTATTTAATTTATGTTGGAATAGTTGTATTGAATACATAACTGTTTGTATAGATTACTTAATTGATTTTTCGAACAATATCTGCTCTTTTCCCCTACCATTATTTCACTTTTCGCTAATTACAATTCCCCTTGCCTTCCCATATTCACTATCCACTTCCTGTTCCTAAAATTTAATTATAGTTAAGATAAGTTATGTATTATGACAGTTAAGAGATCGCATGGATGAATTGCAGTGATATATTCTTTTGGTTTTGTAATATACTAGATATTAAAAGTATGCAAAATGTAAATAAAATGCTAGAAATGGAAGGATAACAACAATATAACCAGAGCAATCACCACAATATCATTGAAATGAAATAAGAATAACAACAGAAATAACACTTTGATTATGAAATCAATGTTCACGGGCCTCTTTGAGGGGGAAACCTCCAGTTGAGCAGAGCTCTATTACAATAATATCCAAGCTAGGGTTCTCATACCCTCGACTCCTATTTATACTAAATATGTCTATCAAAAGAATCATCTAGAGGAAGATCCTTCTAGAAGTGGAAGCTTCTATTAGGTCTTATTACATTCGACTTATTCTATTTTATTGAAAGGCCTTATTAATATTGACCTTTATTACATCTGAATATATTGTTCTACCAATGTGCGGGTTACAACCCTAACATGTCTTCCCCCTTAAAAACAACCTTGTCCTCAAGGCTTGAGATGTGGATATTGCTGCAGAATGGTAGTTGGTTCCCAAGTGGCATCTGTTGGAGTTGTATCTTTCCACTAGAATAACACTTGATGGTTCTCTGACACAGGCAACGCTCACGCTGGTCCAAAACTGCTTGTGGTTGTAGCCAAATGGATCCTTCTTCGGCTAACTCGGGAAAGTTGGTATGAATTCAACACTTAGTTCCAATCACCTTCTTTAAGCATGAAACATGAAAAACAGGATGTAGCTTAGAATGACTGGGAAAAGTTAACTGATAGGCCACCTGTCCCACACGCTTGAGAACTGTATAAGGACCACATAATTCTGGCACTAGCTTCTGACAATGCTCGACCTTGAGGGAATTTTTCTTGTAAGGTTGCAGTCGAAGAAACACTTGATCCCCTTCTGCAAATTGACGTTCAGGGAGACCTTGATATGCTTGTTGCTTCATGAGATTCTATGCCATGACCAAATTCTCTTTGAGGGTACAAAGAATAGCCTCTTGAATTGTAAGCATTTCGTCAACCGCTTGGACCTTCGAGACACTAGGTAAGTATGAGAGAACTGAAGGTGGCTTTGTTATGGAAAAATTTGCCTCACCATTGCTATCTTGCACAGAGGGCCTTTTCCATTTCCCTATGCAGACTTGTCATCCCTTTTTGATGAATCCAGAGCCAAAGATATACATGTTTCCACATATACGCTCCCTATCAGTTATGCAAGATGCGTATACGCTTGCTGCTCCACTACAACCCACGTATATCGAGATTTGTGCCAGAAAATACAAAAATGATTCGGGTTTCCATGTCACGACAAAAGATCTCTGATCCTTGGCCTTCCACATACTAGAAACATTCTGAATTGGCCCTTCAGTTGCATTCTGAAGGCTATAAAAGCACAATTTCAAGCTATGGAAAAATAAGGAGAAAGCATTCAACTTTGAGAGAAAATTTACTCTGGAGAAATTACTTCATATTGAGTCTGCATCCCTTTGTCCCTCAAGTATGAACAAAGTGTTGGTTGTGGAGCCTGATTATCTTCCTGACTCAGAGGTCTTGTGTTTTTTCAGCAGTGTTTATACCCCATGAAGACTTTACACCCCAGAATTATGTACACTCTTCCATGCAAGGGAGTGCAGAAGGGGGGTACCCTCTCTGCGGGGTCCGGGGGGCCTATCCCCCCGAAGGAAAAATTGCCTTGTAAAAGTATATTGTAATTTCATTGTAAATTTGGACCATTCATTATAAGGTCGCAGATCTAACGGTAGAAATTATGTTAGGGTTTTTTTCCCTAGAAGGAAACCCTCTGTTATGAGGGAAATGTATTGCGTCTATGCATAATTGTGAGTATTATATTCTTAGAGAGGATATTGTGAGAGAAAGAAGAGGAAGTTACAACGAGTTTTGTTGTAGGTTGTATCCCTTCATTTGCTGGATAATAATAAAGGAAGGACCTGGCAATTTCTCTGGTGGACATAGCCCACACTGGGTGAACCACATAAATATGTGTCTCTATTGTATTGTGTATCTTCTGTGTTTTGTTTCCGCATTTGTTTTATTTTATTGCTCTGTGGTCCTGTTTTTCTAACAACTGGTATCAGAGTGAAAGGTAACATGCAGGAAAAGAGGGTTCCTAGTTCAAGTGGGAGAAATGTCAGAAGATGGAAAGTTTAGGGTCGAGAAATTTAACGGCCAAAACTACCAGTTATGGAAGATGCAGATAGAAGATTATTTATATTAGAAGGATCTATTCCTACCATTGGGCAGAGTAGCAAAGAAGCCGATGGCCATGAAGGATGAAGAATGGGAGATTCTTGACAGAAAGGCTCTAGGAACGATACGGCTGAGCTTGGCAACGTCGGTGGCTTTCAATATTTTGAAAGAAAAGACAACGAAGGATCTGATGGATGCATTGGCTAAACTGTATGAACAACCCTCGGCATCCAATAAGGAATTTCTAATGAAGATATTATTTAATATGAATATGTCAGAAGGTGGGTTTGTTGCAGATCATTTAAATGAATTTAATATGGTTACTAATCAACTCAGTTCTGTAAAAGTGGACTTTCATGATGAGGTTAGGGCTCTTCTAATCTTGTGCTCATTGCCAGAAAGTTGGAATGGCTTGGTCATGGCTGTAAGTAACTCTGTCTCTGATTCAAATACTTTAAAATTTGATGATGTTGTTGGTGTTATTATTAGTGAGGAAATGTGATGGAAAATCACAGGTGAGACATCAGGTAATGTGTTGAACATGGAGAACAGGGGAAGAAAAAAGGGTAGAGGAAAGGGCCCAGGGAACCGTGGTAATTCTAGGAAGGACAGATCCAAATCCAGACTTGGAAAGATAGAGTGTTGGAATTGTGGGAAGAAAGGACATCTTAAGAAAGACTGCAGAGCTCCAAAGAAACAAAGAGATGGACAACAAGAGAGAAATCAGGAAGCAAATGTAACAGGTGATGTGTTACAAGATGCTTTGATTCTTTCTGTAGATAATATTTCTGAGTCTTGGGTAGTAGATTCAGGGGCTTCATTTCATTCCACATCCCATAGGAAACATTTTCTAGATTATGTTCAAGGTGATTTTGGACAGGTTCATTTGGGTGATTATGCACCATGCAAAATTGTTGGAATGGGAAAGGTAAAAATAAAGCAACACAATGGAAACCAATGGTTGTTGAAAAAGGTAAGACATGTTCCAGATTTAAGGAAAAATCTAATTTCAACAGGGCAGTTGGCAAGTGAAGGTTGTACATCCATATTTACAGATAAGACGTGGAAGGTCATCAAAGGATCATTGGTGATAGCAAAAGGAGAGAAGGTAGGTACATTGTATTTATGTACTGGTAATACTGACTCTTCTATATCTTTAGCTTCTACAGGAGCGGATACAACACTGTGGCATCATAGGCTGGGACACATGAGTGAGAAGGGTATGAAGATACTTCACAAAAGAAATTTGTTTCAAGATCTTAAACAAATTGATTTGGACTTCTGTGAGCATTGTGTTTATGGAAAACAAAAGAGAGTCAGATTTCTTAGAGTCGGAAAAGAAAAGAAGAATGAAAGGTTAGAGCTTGTGCATACAGATGTATGGGGACCAACTCAGG
>ML794774.1:165366-183586 GCA_009831015.1 Picea engelmannii
TTTTTAATACTAAAATAAATGATTTGGAAAATAATAAGGTTTAACCCATATTTAATTATGAAAATGGTATCATGAAAGGTTAATGGGGCGATGAAATGTGAAGAATGATGAAGGGAAAGGTGGATGGAAATATGACATTTCTTAGTCCCAACAGGAAGGAACTTGGTTTCTTGGTTTCGAACCATGCCGACACAGAAGTCTGTAATGTTGTCACTTCTACTAATTAATCATTAATAGAAATACTCATTTCCCGTCCTATTGTTATATTGAAAATGTATGATTACTATCCATGGGCATGTTTGTAATGTTTATTGATGGATTATTCTATCTAATGTGCTAACCCCTTTATATCATCACTATATACTTGCTCTGTTTGTTTGTTAAGAACTTATTGCAGGTATAAAGCTTTGGGTTGAAGTGCTCAAAGGTGGAACATCATCAAACGTTGGATAGAGGTAGGCCTATTTCTTATCTTGAACATTAGTTTATATAGAATATGTTGGAATTGAGTTGATGTTAGTCCTTGGTTATGGAAGTATGCGAAGATCAAGGAAGAAAATGGAGAATGCGAACTGTGCGGAAGATGCAGTGACTGTTATTGGGTTGAAGTGAATAAAAGAGAAAAAAAGATGGAGTGAAGCCCGAGAAAGAAATCCATTGGACGAGGAGATCAGGGATGACATATAATCAAGGAAGAAGGATCGTAGACAAATCAACAAAAGGAAAAATCTACTGTTGGATGCTTTGGAGCACCGCACGAAAAGAAAGGAAGGACAAGATGGAGAAGCCCTAAAAATATAGGTCGAGTTGACCTAGGGTTTTAGACACCTATGGTTTTGGTATCTAGGGTTTTGGCCTAAGGATGTTGTTGAGCTATTGTAATGTATAAATAGAGGTCAAGAGGACCTGGGTTGGGTTGGTATCAAGATAGATTGTCATTATTACTAGTGATCAATGTGATTGTTGTTGTGAGAGACTATTGTGGAGAGAGAGAGAAGCGCTAAGAGTGAGAACCTTCTAGTATTGTAAGATCTTCAGATGGGTGTGAAGATCAACCCTACAGATGGGTGCACAGGGAGGGGAGAGAAAGAGAGGAGAAGAGAGAAGATCTGCTAGCTAAGAGCGTAGATAAGAACTGTATGCTTTACCTTAATATATTATAGCACAATTATGTGGACTTAGCCCTAGAGATAGGGTGAACCACGTATATTTTGTGTTGTGTGTGAATGATACTTTGTGTCTCTCATTGATATATTGTGATTGCATTATTACTTTAGATCTGATAAGTAGATGTGCAGAATAGATCTAATTTGATAAGTGATATATGAATTTTGTGTTGTTCTTGTGTTAGATCCACTTGATATTCCCTTTGGTTGTAGACATCTTTTTCCTACAACCCCCTCATAACTACTTCGGGTGAGAATGCATATTCTTCGCAGGTGTTGCCGAAAGGGGAAATAGTTAAGGCTTGTTGGTGCGCTCTTGGAGATGAACCCTGGGTCTACCCCTGTGCCAACAAATGGTTATGTTGTCAGGACATGAATCTTTTTGAGTGAATGTCAAGGTGGTTTCCATCGAAGATAGAGATTCAAAAGTGGATAGAGGATCAAGAGAAGGACTTCACTGAAGCCCAGAATAAGAACCCTAATCTTAGCACTGAGGATTGGCTAGAAAGATATATCTTCACCGATATACACGAGATATTCTTTGGAGGGATCCATCAGGAGCTATATGAGTGGCTAGCTAGATTAGCAGATACCCAGTTCGATATTTGATCTAGACCTCATATGGTTTGGATGTCGAAGTTGATCACGAAGGTCAAAAGAGTTGATAACATTGTATCACGAGTAGTAGATCACTGGTTTGATAGCACCATTGGAGGGTACATCACAGAGTTTGTTGTTGATAGAGTAGAATCGTATAGCCAAGCCTAGAGATATTTTTTCAAGGGACCTCGAGGGAAATTTTTGAATTTTTTAAAGCTGAGAATCAAGATTCTATTACATGAGAAGAACATCTTGAAGATACAATAGATTGGTTGGATCAATAAAGGATAATGTTCAAAAATTCGGACAACGAAAACGACACAGAAGATGGACATACGCGTAGCGGGAGAGTATTAAAAGAAGTTCATCTTGCGAACTTGTTTAAGAAGAACTATGGGGAGGAAGGTTTCTATAGTGGAGAAGAAGAAGAACTGATAGACGAAGAACATTCAGAACCCGCTAGGGCAGAGGAAGGAAAAGTTGAAGAGCTTTTCCGAAGAGAACCTGAAACCTCAGAAACTGCGCAGACCATCAAAGTAAGTATTGTTATCCCTCATGTTGATTCAGTATTATCAAGAAACTAGAGTAATCCCAGTCACCAGAGCATCCATAGCATTGTCAATAGTAGTCCACCACATATTTCGTCAGGAACCCTAGGAAGATCTATGGCAGATGAGATGAGACTCCCTATCTTTAGGGGAGATGGATCTGAAGATCATGATCAACACTAGTTTCTATGTGAATCCATATGGAATATTAAGAATGTCACAGATGAAGCTGTCAAAAGAACTCAATTCAGTACAACTCTCATAGATCGCACACTGAGTTGGTACATGAAAATTGTCCAAGGACTTGCACAACCTAAGCCATTGAATCAGATCAAGAACACGTTGATTGCAGAATTCAAGAAACCTAAGTCAGAATCCCAATGTATCACAGAGATGAAAGAGATCAATAATAAGGTGGATGAACCTATTTGGGAGTTCCATCATAGATTCAAGACCTTAACAGGCCGATTGACTTTTCAGATACAAACGAACAGAAAAAGGAATGGTTCATTGTTTCCCTTCTACCACACATCAGAGTTCCCCTGATGCAACAAAAGATTGCTTCATAGGTTGAGGCATTGGAGATCGCCATGAAGCTAGAATCAACCCCTATGGGAGAATCCAGATCAGGTATGAGCCAAATATTGATCCAACTAACTAGCTTGTCTCTATAGGTCAAAGATATGAATAAAGACAAGGGAAAAGATAAAAGAGAAGACATCTGGTGTGTCAAATGCAGATCAGAAGGCCATGATAAGGAACATTTCCCTCTATTCAATGAATACCTAGATTCTGAAGCTCCAAGCCCCTTGAAGCAATTCACCTTACCCTGGTGCGAGGTATGCAGAAACATACATTTTACTGGTGAGTGTTATTATATGCAAAAGTATGTTCAGACACCTACAAATTTGTATTGTACATTATGTAAGTCCATAGGACATGATGATAGGGATTTTAGGGCTTATTATCTCATGCATGAAAGGTCAAGAGACATATATAAGCTTCAGGGAGAAGTAAAACAAGAAGGAAACACTACACAGTATAACTCTCCTGGGAGAGGAAACTTCAATCCTCGCGGTCGATTCAAAGGAAGAGGACGAGGAGGAGGAATGGGTCGAGGCTGAGGATAGATCATCTGTTATAATTGCACAGAGCCAAGACACCTTGCAAGAGAGTGTCAGAACCCTTGTACCACGTGAAACTACTGCAGCTCATTTAACCATGTTATAGAAGATTGTCCTATGCTACTAGCTAAGCTTCAAGAAAGACGAGGACCTCAGCAAAACCCACAAGTGAAATTGATCTATGATGAACCTCGCAGAGAAGACCCTAGATTCGTTGTTATAAAAAGAGGAGGCGATGTCACGAGATATGACAGAATAACCCAAGGGAAGATTACAGAAGACTTAGGGATCAGGAAAGCTACAGAGAAGACAAAAATGTTTGATGCAAGGAAAGAAAGACAAATGTTTGAGGAAGGCAGAAAATAATTCAAAGGAAACCAAGGCTCTGCATCAAAGACAATACCAGAAGTGAGAGAATATGGAATGCCTCTGGCATTTGATCAGTCTGCTTCGCCAAAATAAGGAAAAAAGGTAAGCAAGCTCATGGAATTTGTATACACTTGTATTAAGTTGGTTCAGGACGAAAGCGTTGTACAAGAATTACAAAATTTAATCATAAAATATGAGCTAGGAAGGATAGACCCCTTGTTGAATAGGGTAGTACACCAAATTGGTAGGAAGAGAAGGAAAAATAAGGAATTACAATTGAATGCTCAAATAGGAGAGTATGAGATAGACTATGTAGTTCTCGACTTAGGGTCAGAGGTGAATGTCATGACGAAGCAAACCTAGGCACTGATGGGAAAATTGAAGTTGATCTATACCACTATCAGGCTTAGGATGGCTAACCAACAAGCTGTCAGCCCATTTGGACAATTGAAGCATGTCCCTGTGGACATTGATGGAGTAAGAAAATTTGCAGATTTTGAAGTAATTGAAATAGTTGATGTCAATTTCCCTTACCCTGCTCTGTTAGGAATTGATTGGGCCTTCAATAACTCTTCTGTTGTTGACTTAAAGAAAAGACGTATGAATTTTGAAGGAGATGGCCTTAGGGTCATCACACCTTTATATCCAGATGAAGTTCGGCAGTACACAAAACCTATCGGAGAAGAAGACCATGCATATGCACTAGAAAACATATATAAACTAACATCCAAACAACAAGATTACATTAATCCTACAACCGATGGGAATCTAAGATGGCGAAGTGACAAAACGTGCTCATCAGATTCAGAAAAATCACTGGATAACTGGCAGAACCAGATGTATGAAGTATCTACAAGGAGATGTGTTATATTAACCAGATAAGTTTACTGGAACAACACAGCAGTAAGTAACTTACACACATTTGATGGTCTGAATCTGTTAGAATCCTTCCTATCAGACTTTGAAGCAAGTGTATCAACACAACAAAGGTTGTTGGAAATGGATGAGGCCTTGAAAGACACACCAGTAAGATGGTGGGGGACACACAAAAGTAATATTACAGATTGGGTACAATGTTGTACTCTAATGACAGTGTGATTCTCAGCACAAGTAGAAGGTTGCAAAGTTCGCTACAACAAGTAGAAGGTTGCAAAGTTCGGCAGTACACAAAACCTATCGGAGAAGAAGACCATGCATATGCACTAGAAAACATATATAAACTAACAGCCAAACAACAAGATTACATTAATCCTACAACTGATGGGAATCTAAGATGGCGAAGTGACAAAACGTGCTCATCAGATTCAGAAAAATCACTGGATAACTGGAAGAACCAGATGTATGAAGTATCTACAAGGAGATGTGTTATATTAACCAGATAAGTTTACTGGAACAACACAGCAGTAAGTAACTTACCCACATTTGATGGTCTGAATCTGTTAGAATCCTTCCTATCAGACTTTGAAGCAAGTGTATCAACACAACAAAGGTTGTTGGAAATGGATGAGGCCTTGAAAGACACACCAGTAAGATGGTGGGGGACACACAAAAGTAATATTACAGATTGGGTACAATGTTGTACTCTAATGACAGTGTGATTCTCAGCACAAGTAGAAGGTTGCAAAGTTCGCTACACAGGTCGAAGTTGCCCAAAGGACCATGTGCGAAGCTGTGAGGAATCCTGGAGAAACATTCCTCAAGAACAATGGGTACACAGATTCATCAAAACACTGGACATGAAACCTATCAACTGGTACCTTCAAGCAGAGTTGTGACTCATCACTATAGATTGGAAAGGTATGACTCATAATTTTGTAACCACCTTCTTATTTGAAAGTCAATATCCTTCAGTAGATCAAGCACTAGAGGTTGTGAGACATAAAGTATTCGAGGAGGTATCTATCCTTTCCTTAGAACAGGAAGAGGATGGATGGACTGCGCCTCTCTAGAAACTACAAGGTTGTTACAACATCAATGTCAATGAAGGCGATGATCCAAGGAAGGTGAACATCGTAGAAACAGAGGGCCAGATAGATGTGGAAGAACCAAGAGTTGAGTTTCCATTCATTGGACAACCAATCAAAATCAAGAAAGTCAATATTGGAACAAAGCAGACACCAAAGTTTGCAAATGTTGGAGATTATTGGGATGATTCTACCATTGATAAAATTAGAGAGTTACTGCATGAATATCAAGACTTGTTTCCAACCAAGTTCACTGATATGAAGGGCATTAAAGGGCCTATGGGAGAGATGAGGATCCATTTGAAGCTAGATGCTAGACCAGTCAAATAGATACCTTAGAGACTGAACCCTAAATATAAGGAGAAAGTGAAGATTGAGCTTGACAGAATGTTGGAAGCAGGAATTATAGAACCTGTCGAAGAGTCAGAGTGGAAAAGCCCTATGGTGGTGCAAGATAAGAAAACAGGAGAAATCAAGATATGCATAGACCTTAGGAAGTTGAATGATTATTTTTTGCATGACCCCTTCCCTACACCATTCACTGACAAAGTCTTAGATAATGTGGGAGGCCATGAAGTATATTCTTTTACAGATGGATTTTCAGGATATCATCATATCTGAATTGCCAATGAAGACTGCCATAAGACCACATTTGCAACAGAATGGGGATCCTACCAATATACAGTGATGCCATTCAGATTGAAGAATGCCCCAACCATCTTTTCCAGGGTGGTGGTCGAAGCATTCAAGGAATTTTTGCATAAGTTTTTAGAAGCATACTTTGATGATTGGAGTGTTTTTAGCTTATTGAAAAATCACATTGAATGTCTAAGGCTAATGTTGGATAAATGCAGGCAGTGTCAAATTGCTTTGAACCTAAAGAAATGTATTTTATTTTCACCATTTGGCGTGTTGTTAGGTCATATTGTATGCAAGCAAGGATTGCTAGTAGATCCATCCAATATTGCCATTATAGTTGATCTACCCCCTCCTATGTCATTCAAACAATTGTGCACTGTGTTGGGACACATAGACTAGTACAGAAAGTTCATTAATGGATATGCTCAGATTACAACACCCATGGAGAATCTGTTGAAGAAGGATTGTTAGTTTAGTTGGAAAGAAGAATGCCAACAGAGCTTCGACACACTGAAACAGAAGATGGTTACTGTGCCCATTCTAGTTTTCCCAGATCGGACCAAGGAGTTTCATGTGCATGTCAATGCATCATCCATTGCATTGGGAGTTGTGTTAGCACAACCAGGAACATGAGACATTGACCACCCATTATCCTTTTATAGCAGGAAGCTATCTACAGTTGAGATTAATTATACCACTACTGAAAGAGAGGGATTAGCCATGGTGCATGCACTGCAGAAATTTCACCACTATTTGTTGGGAGGACACTTTAAATTTTTTACTGATCACTCTGTGCTGAAATACCTAGTAAACAAGCCAGTGTTGGGGGGAAGGATATGCAGATGGCTGATGTTATTTCAAGAATATGATTTTGAGATCATAGTAAATCCAGGGAGAATGAACAAAGGTCCTGACCACTTATCAAGGTTGGAACATGGAGAAGAGCCAACTAGTTTAGAGGATGCACTACTGGATGCATAACTACTAGCCATTAGAAATATCGATGACCACTTCACAGAGATAATCTAGTTCCTATCAACAGTAATGGCACCTAGTGAATACACAATTCCTCAAAAGAAACAACTAGTGGTGTGTGTTGTATATTTCTCACTTATTATCGGACATCTATACAAGATGGGACCTGATGAGATATTGAGAAGGTGTGTTATGGAGGTAGAACGACCACTGATCCTTGCAGAAGCTCATGAAGGCATCACAGGAGAACATTATGCAGGAAAAGAAACTATGCAAAAGGTTCTTAGAGCTGGCCTTTGGTGGCCTGCCTTACACAGAGATGCTAAAGACTATTCCATATCCTGCGATGTATGTCAGAGGGTTGGGAAACCATCCAGAAGAGATGAAATTCCATTATCACTATAGTTGACCCTACAAGAATTTGAGAAATGGTCCATTGACTTTGTTGGACCTATAAATCCACCAGGAAAGCATACAGGAGAAAGGTACATAATTACAACAAGAAAATACTTGACAAGATGGGCCGAAGCAAGAGAAATCAAGGAATGTAGTGCAACTACAGCTACGCGCTTCATATTTGATGAAATCATAACCAGGTTTGGATGACCAAATATCCTTATGAGTGATCAAGGAACACATTTCATCAATAAGACAGTTGAATCCTTGACTGAAGAATTTACAGTCCACCATCATAAGAGCACACCATACCATCCTCAAGCAAATGGGACAGTTGAAGCATTCAACAAGATCTTGGAGACAACACTAACCAAGATTTGTTGTGTGAACAGAGATGAATGGGATTTAAGAGTACCAATAGTGTTATGGGCCTATAGAACCACTTTCAAGAAGCTAACAATGCAGACCCCCTTCAACTTGGTATATGGTATTGAAGTTGTTGTTCCAATGGAATACCTGGTACCAAGCCTGAGAATTGTTGCCTTTACAGATATGGATGACCCTAGCGTTGTTCAAGAGAGGCTTGCACAATTGGTTGAATTAGAAGAAGACGTATTCATTGCAGGATTCCATCAGCAGGTTCAGAAGGAAAGAGAGAAGGCCTATCATGATAGGCATTGTTGGCACAGGGGTGGACCAAGGGTCCACTCCAAAGAGTGCACCAATAAGCCCTAGCTATTGGCCCTTTCAGCAACACCTGCGAAGCAGATGCAGTCTCACCCGAAGAAAATATGAGGGGGTTGCAGGACAGAGATGTCTACAACTAAGGGAATATCAAGGGGAATCTTGTATAAAAACAATCAGTATTCATATAGCACTTATCCACGATATCTACTCGGCGTAGCTATAGATATTAATATAACACAATAATGCAAAGAACAATATAATAATGGCAGAGATTAAAGCATCAATCACTCACACAACACAAAATATATGTGGTTCACCCTCTCTCTAGGGATATGTCCACAGAACTGTGCTTATTATATATTAAGATAAAGCTTACAGTTATAATCTGTTCTCACAGCATATCCTCTCTCTTCTTCTCTCTTTCCTTCCCCCTTCCTACACACCCAACTGCAGGATCTGATCTTCGCACCCGGTTGAATATCTTACAATACTAGAAGGCTCTCACTCTCAAAACTCCTCTCTCTCACAGTACAATAATATCTTAACCAACAATAATCAATATCAATACCCACCACTAGTATCGACTCGACCTAGTTCCTCTTGACCTCTATTTATACATTACAGTCCCTCCCCGACAACCTTAGGTTGAAACCTAGGTGTCAAAAACCCTAATTACCAAAACCCTAGGTGATCTGGATTATTTTCGGCACGAAATGAGATCGGAGATATAATAAAGAAATGCACAAAGATATCACAGATATTCAATAATATAACAGAAATGTATTAGAGATGCAACCATAAAAATAGATATACAATAATACATGATTTCTATTAATGAAAGAAATGTACAGAGACTGTAAAAATACAGAGTGAAAGACTCGCTAGAATGGTGGCATCTTATCTCTGAGAAGAGATGTGACGGCTACTCGCATTCGCAAGAAGATTATTACAATGAGGCTTTGAAGGCCTTTTTATAATAAACAGGAATTCCAGAAACCCTAGACATCCAAAAACCTAACCCTAGGAGATTAAGCACCAAAATTCATGTGGGCCCCATTTGGGTAAGTTAGTACATCAACTTCCTGGGGTCATAACTTTTGCATGCAATCTTTGTTTCAAGCGTATGATAGCTCATTGGAAAGGTATCATCGAGGAGATTCATTTTGGGGGCTCAATCATGCATTTGGCTATCATTGAGAACCTCGATCTCAAAAAACCTTCATTTAGGCCCTCAAAATGGCCCCAGAAGTTAAAACCTGGTAAAAATAGTAAATTGCCAAAATTGCCAGAAAATTGTTTTGAGCCAATCGGAAAAGGTGGGTGGCCACTGATATCCACCTAGATCACTAGGTGTCTAAAACCCTAGGTGGATAAAGAATCCTCTATTGGACTATTTTTTTTGTAATCCAAGAAAGAAATTCAATTCACCAAGAAAGGACAATTAAAATTCTTGTTGCATCCTCCTAGAAAATTCCTGACTCATTTTGTCATCATCACTGCCAAATATAATATCATCAACATATACTTCCAAAATAATCATTTTATTACCAACAATTTTACAATAAATATTGTTGTATGTTGATCCTCTTTTGAGGCCTTATTTTTGTAAATAAGAATCTATCCTTGCATACCATGCTCTATGTGCTTGTTTTAGCCCATAGAGTGCTTTCTTTAGTTTACAGACAAAGTCTCCTCTGTTAGTTAATTGGAATCCTTCTGGTTTCTCAATATAGACTTCCTCTTCTAAGTTTCCATTGAGAAATGATGACTTGAAATCCATCTAGTACACTTTAAATTTTTAGATGGAGAAGGCTAATAACATCCTAATTGCCTCTAATCTGGCCACAAGTGTAAATGTTTCTTCATAGTCTACTCCTTAAACTCGAGTGTAGCCTTTACATACCAATATAGCTTTGTTCCTGATTACTTTCCCATTCTCATTCATTTTGTTTTTATACACCCATTTAGTTCCAATGACATTTTTATTTTTTGGTCTTAGAACTAGCTCCCAAGTTTGATTTTTTTCAATCTGGTCCAATTCTTCATTCATAGAATTGACCCAATTCTCATATTTACATGACTCTTTGATTGAACTAGGCTCAATATGTGACAAAAGTGTTATTTCTGTCTGATATAACATTTTTTTTCTTGTGTGCACTCCATTGCTTTTATTTCCAATAATCAGTTCTTTGGGATGATTCTTTTGAGTCATTCTTGAGGGTGTCTTTGTGTCTCTTCTTGGGGATTCTTCTCTTATCTCTTATTCTCGAATATATTCCTCGCCTTCACTAGTATCCATATCATCCTCTTCCCTTTCTTCTTTATTCTCTTCTACTTCTTATGCTTGTGTACCAACTGACTGATCATCATCTTCATCTTCACTGTCAAGTATAGTTTCTTGATGTTTGATCCTTATCATTTTTAAATCATACACCTTGACATATGCACTCTCAACAATCTTATTTAATCTAATATTGTAGCATATGTATGCTTTCTTGGTAGAATCATATCCAAGAAATATACCTTCATCAGATCTAGCTTCAAATTTTTTGAGATTCTCATCAAGCCTTTTGATGTAGCACTTACTTCCAAAGACCTTGAAGTATTTTACCGAAGGAGCACTTCCAAACCATAGTTCATAAGGAGTCTTATTACTATAAATCTAGAGCTGACCTCTATTCAATATGTATACTGTTGTGCTTACAACTTCCCCTCAATATCCATCATATAATTTTGCTTCATTGAGCATAGTCCTTGCAGCCTCCTGAACTATTCTATTCCTTCTCTCAGCAATCCCATTTTGCCGAGGTGTTATAGAAGCAGAGAATTGGATTTTTATTCCATGGGTTTCACAGAAGAGATTAAATTCTTTTGAGGTGAACTCACCACCATTGTCTGATCTAATACATTTGATTTTTGTTTCTTTTTCATTTTCAACAAGGGTCTGAAAAGATTTGAATTTGTTAACTGCTTTTGATTTTTCCTTGAGAAAACATACCCAACCCATTCTCGTAAAGTCATCAATGAACAACATAAAGTAGGAATCTCCTTGCAAACTTTTGTTCCTTGTAGGTCCACAGAGGTTGGTGTGAACAAGCTCTAAAGACTTTGAGGTTGAGTATTCTTTTGTTTTGAACCTTATTCTAGTTTTCTTTCCTAGTTGACACTGTGCACACATAGGATTTGAGGGATTTGTAATTTTTGGCAAGTTTCTTACTACCCCCAAAAAAATTATTTTCACTAAATTGTCAAAGTTAATGTGCCCCAACCTTCTATGCCATAGCCAACTTTCATCTACTAAATTTGTAATATACCCCAAATTTACCAATAATGTTTTTTTTATTAGGGTCATTAAAGTTTTCTTTCGCCTTCAATACTTCTCAAAACACTCCTTAACTATAAATACAGAGTAGTCCTGCTATTTCTTTTATCTTCTGGAAATTACACTTATGATTTTCTTGACATAGGTGCAAAGTTATCTAGACAAGACTAACTCATTCCTATTCTCAAAAAGAGGGAGAAAGAGTAGCTTAGTACCTACTATTATACCCTCCTTAGTAACTCCATCCTACTTGCGCAAGTATACCACAAGACACATTATGGAATTACACATATATATATGATCCCTAGGATAAATGTATCATTTAATACATAGGTCATATGTGGAATGTCTCCATTAATACATAGTTATTTCTAACATGACACCAGTACGTACATGCATTAATACTCAGAAAGGTTGTGACTATATGGTTGGTAAAAGTGGTTTCATTTCTTGTCGTTCGACGTTCCCATGATAACAATCTGTGGCACAAGTGTTAACAAATCCAAACTTTAAGAGTAAAACCTTAACCAGACGAGAATAAAAGACTAAAACTGTAACCCTAGACTGACTGGCATCGCACCCGCCATAAATTGATAAGAGGTCTGCAGAGGTAGGACCATCGTGACTTAAATAAAACCCTGCCTAAGAAATTTATGGTGTCCTGTAATGTACTTATTTTATCTATCGCTCGACCACCATGCCCATTGTGTCCCTGCCACCGCACTCTATTCACATGGCCAGGTACAATTCATAACTACCACCATTATTCTGTTTGGCGAAGGGTTTCTAAGGATATTTCTTTGTTCTTCTCCCTTGGCTCTGTGTCTCTTGCAAAAAAAAATGCTACAATTCTAACCTTGTGATGTTAATCTCGGTAGCATGGCCATAATCGTGGAGTTGGGCACGTTCTGGGCAGGAAGGAAACTAGGAGCAATCTACCAGTCGGATACTACCCTGCGCGAGGTAAGCAAACTCTCGGTTGTTTTTATCTGAACTCTCTGTGATTCTAAAATGTCGAAATACGCACCAGTCACCATCTATTCCTCTTGGTTCTACTGGTTCTAATTTTCATGGTCTGAGATAGAGTCTTATTGGTTGGTATTATACCTTGCAATGACCAGGGTTTTTCTCATGGCTTCACTTTTATTCTCTGTATCAAATCCTAAATCCCTTATACCCTGAGATAGGTATTTTCTCTATGAAAACCCCGTAGGAAGTCCTGGACTGTAATAATGTCGAAGGGAGCGAGAATGTCCAACAATGCATGACTTACTGTATCTTTAGTTTCTCGTACTGTTTTATTAAATTTCTATGCAACTCAATAGAGATACAAATTCTTGGCTAGAGCCTTTCAGGGATTTTCGCAGCTTTGATATACTTCCTTGTCCATTTCATTATTTGGCTGTATGAAATCATGGTTTTATTGAATTTATATCCTAGATAGGGAATCTAGGCTTTCTTGCATGTGATAGTAAGAGGGATACTCTTTATATCATGTTTATCCCTCTCCAAAGGCAAGTCTATTCTTTGCGATAATGAAGTGGTTTCAATTCTGTCTGTAATGTGTATTTTACCTATGATGTGTAAGTCTACAATTTCGTTCCTTTGAGTTTTAAAATAGAATTTACGAAGGTATATATATTTATGTACCTCTATCTGAATCTTTTGAGTTTCCAATCTCCTAATTCTGAGAGTATACATCTCGAAACTTGCCATGATTTAATTTGTTTCAAAGGAGCACGACATATATTTGTATAATTGTCCATTGTGTGTACAGAGAGGTCTCTTTGCCTAAATATACGCCTTTAGTATGTGGCTTGTAACTTCCCCATTTTTGTTCCACATAATTATACGGTGAAAGGTTAATATCGTAAGACTATTCTCTGAGTATACAATAAGTTCAATCTAAGTTATACCTCCGGTAATTTTATATAATATTTGCCTCAAGTTCTATGTGCTTCAAAACTGTGTGCAACTTGTCTGAGTTTCAATCAGCAATTCATAAGTTTAAGAATTATGATATCGGTGTCCTGTAACCCTATCTGTAATTTTGAGTTGGGAAAATAATGCCTCTGTGGGATATGCTTTACCCTATGAAAACTTTATCATTCTGGAATTCGATGGTTAACTTGTCAAATTTCACTTTGTTAGCGTAAAGAAAGATAATTTTAAGTATCCATAACTTTGTTCTTGATTGTGTTTCCTTTATCATTAGTCTGTAGTTTTTTAGATAATTATGAGAACAATATCTCGAAACCCTGTCTGTGATTCGAATTGGGAAATTATGTGGAACATTTTTTATACTGTGTGTTCTTTATAGTTTCGGTTATGCAATATATATATATTACATGTTTAAAATGATCTATCGTTTGATACATTGTGAGCAGTTGATTTAATTTTGTTCGGTTACAAGACTAATGATGGGACCCCTATTTCCATTGCGAGGGTACCCATTAGTTATTTCAAGATCCACTCCTCCCCTTCAGAATGTGGATAATTAGCTTCAGCGAACCGAGGAGAGACATGAAATTGTGCCAACCTCATGCTAAGTGTTTTTCATGTGTGGAACCTTCACTATTTTAGTTTCGTGGATTCTTCCTGAACATTACTTTATCTTCAATAATTAAATTCCATTGACTTATGTCTTAACACTAATTACTAATTCTCGATTTTCTTGCAGTACTTAAACATTTGCAGCCAACGGATCCAGGACAACGAATTGCTCAAAAAAGGTATTCAAGTTCCGATTCTAGTTTTAGTTTGAAGGTTTAGATTCAATTTTCAAGTGGCTCTGGGTCCTTACTGTTAGAATATAAAGGATTGTGTGCTTGTTTTACCACGACGATACCCTCGTCTCCCAACCACAGGCCGAAGCCTCCCTCCGAGCACCTTGACCTTGACCGAGAAAAGAATTATGGCTGCAATCTATAGCCAAGAGAGGCTAAATGAACCAAGCAAAAGAATAGAAACAAAATTGAACAAATGATCCCACCCAGAACTAGCGCACCACTTTCCCCAGAGATCTGCGCACAAAACTGCCAACTGCAGTGCGCACAACTGGCTCTGCAATTCTGAGAGTGTGTAATAATGAAACTGGCTCCCTGTATTTATAGTGGACTGGCCAGTCTAACTGGGGCCGACCTGACCAGTCTAACTGGGCCGACTTCTCTTTCTGGGCATCAATAAATTCAATATAAATATATTTGTTCAGCCGACAACCTGTCTAGGGTTTTCTTCAATTCTTTGCTTCCTTCCGGAGGATTCTAATCTCGTCATAGGTCATCATAGAGGTTCATACCTCCCAAAGCTACCATAATATTAACACTCCCTCCTAGCTAGGGAGGTATGGTCTTGAGCACAACAGACCATTCAACTGGTAGCACCACGAGCACCTGTCATTATAATCCAACTGGATAATCTCCTATGACAACTGGTACAATATCAATTTATAGAACACACCTGTATCTATTCCAGTAGTACACAACTACTCATACTTTGTGAAACACATTCACAAACTATCCTTCATAACAAATAGCAACCTACATATAAACAATGTTATGATAAAACTGTATCATCTGGGCCAATCTTTCACTCACGTCTGTGAGATCTGAAAGAATGTCTGCCACCACAGTAGTCTTCATCTGCATAAAAACAATGTTATGATAAAAACTGAAACATCTGAGCCAATATTTCACTCACGTCTATGAGATCTGAAAGAGTGTCTGCCCTCAGTATATAATATCAACAACAATCATCTGGGCCAATCTTTCACTCACATCTGTGAGATCTGAAAGAATGTCTACCCTCAACACAGAATATCAATAATAGGCCATCTGCCCCATTCTTCTCAACCAAGGAAGAAGGATTGTTTCTGATTTCTGAACCTAGACCATTTCCCACCCTGGGCCATTCTTTCGAAACTAAACAAAGTGTAACTTGGAGAGAATGAGTCTTCCCTCGAGAAATGCTTGGACCATTCCTTACCCTGGGCCATTCCTCCGACACTAAACAAAGTGTAACCTGGAGGGAATGAGTCTTCCCTAAGGAATTATTGTCCTAGACTATTCCCCACCCTAGGCCATTCCTTTGACACCAAACAAGGTGTAGCCTGGAGAGAATGAGTCTTCCCTAGAGGAATAACTATCCCTGATTGTTGAGCCTGGACTACTCCCCACCCTGGGACATTCCTCCAACACCAAACAAGGTGTATCCTGGAGCGAACGAGTCTACCCTCAAGGAGTAACTGTCCGGACCATTCCCCACCCTGGGCCATTCCTCTGACACTAAACAAAGTGTATCCTGGAAAGAATGAGTCTGCCCTCGAGGAATGTTTGTCCTGCATCAACTTCCAAACGGACGATTCTTCGAAACTTCTCACAACTGTGAACTTCGAAAGAATGACTGCCCGGTGAGGCGGACCATTCTACTTGACCACTACTCAGAGTGACTACCAAGAAGAATGACTATCCTAGACTACTCCCCATAAATGGGAAGTCGTTGTCTATGATACATCAGCAATCAGTCTGCCTCCCATGTTAACTACAATGGTAAGCCACTGTCCATCAGAAATCTCAATCCACTTTCTGAACTGGAAAGCATCTGTCCAATCTGGACTTTTACAAAAATAAATAACATTTCAATTCTCCCTCCTAACTGGAGAGTTATTTTAATAACAGAAATAAATATTTTTGCGTACCTTCTTTATCCTAGAGAGTCTTCCCTTTTAGCTAAGGGAGTTATTTACGCAATCCCCATCTTCTCTCGGAAATATGCAAACTTGATTCTGGAAAGAGGCTTTGTCAGGATATTTGTTGTCTGCTCATCAGTGAGGATATACTCGAGCTTTACCTCTCCTTCCTGGACTTTATCTCGGATAAAGTAGTATTTGATCTCAATAGGATTTGACCTTTCATGGAATACTGGATGCTCGGATAATCTTATACAACTCTGATTATCACAATATATAGTGGTCGATTCTGGAGTCTAATCAAATAAATCGGATATTAGCTTCCTTAGCCATACTGCTTCTGTGCATGCTTCACAAGCTGCCATATACTCTGCTTCTGTTGTACTAAGTGTGACAGACTTATGCTTCTTGCTGCTCCAAGATATCATAGCGGAGCCCAAGCTAAAACACATACCTGAAGTACTCTTTCTGTCTTCTTCACTTCCTTCCCAATCAGAGTCTATGAATCCATGAAGTTGAATATTGTTGGATGCGGTATATCTTAAACCATAGTTTATTGTCCCACGAATGTATCTTAAGACATGCTTTGCAGCTATCCAATGATCTTATATTGGTTCCACCTGAAACTGACTTAATGTATTTACAACAAAGCAAATGTCTGGTCGAGTATTTACCAAATACATCAATTATCCAATTAGCTGCCGATATAGAGATGGATCTACTGGATCGGAATCTGGAACTTTCACTTTTCTTATATCCGCATTCATAGGAGTGTCCATGGACTTACAGTCCATCATTCCAAACTTCTGAAGGATCTTTATTGCATATTTTCCTTGTCCAAGGAATACTTCACCACGCTTCTGCCATACTTCTAGTCCCAAGTAATAGTGCATGAGACCTTGATCTTTCATATCAAACTCAGAGACCAAATCCTTCTTGCACTGAATGATTAGAGATTCTTCACCTGTTATGAATAGATCATCAACATATAACAGTAGAATTACAGGTGCATTGTCCACGACTTTGTAGTAAAGGTTTGGATCTGCATGACTCTTGGAAAAGCCAAGTCTGGTTAGATAACTATCCATCCTGGCATACCAAGCCCTTGGAGCTTGCTTGAGTCCATATATATCTTTCTTCAGTCTGCAAACATGAGTGTCTATGGAGTGTACCTCGAATCCTTGAGGTTGTTTAATATATACTTCTTCTTCAATGGCTTCGTTGAGAAAGGTTGTCTTTACATCCATCTGGTGTAGATTCCATCCCATGGAAGTGGCAAGAGATATAATAGTTCTGATGGAGGTATATCTTGCCACCGGGGCAAAGGTTTCGTCATAGTCTTCTCGCTCCTTCTAGGATAACCCTCTGGCCACGAATCTTGCCACTGGGGAAAAGGTTTCATCATAGTCTTCTCCCTCCTTCTGGGAGAACCCTCTGGCCACGAATCTTGCCTTATATTTATCCATTCTTCCGTCTGTTGCATGTTTGATCTTGTATACCCATTTTGAAGTTACAACTGATTTTTTTTTTCTTTAGGTCTGGGTACAATTTCCCATACTTCATTTCTCATAATGGACTGGTGTTCTTCCGCCATAGCTTATTTCCATTGTTCCTTTTTAGCTGCTTCTTCAAATGTAGTAGGTTCTTCATCTAGGAGCTTTGTCATGTATGTTGCATAACTAGAGAATCTTTTCGGTCTTTTAGTCTTCCTGGATGTTCCTTCTGGAACCTTGATTCTTTCTG
>ML794774.1:186533-222906 GCA_009831015.1 Picea engelmannii
TATATATATATATATTTATATTATTCTATTCATTCTAAGTCTCACTTTGGCATTTGTACAATCTGATATTCCTTAGATGTTTATATAGCTCTGTGTTGGGCCCCTCATTTTTGGATAAGGAATTGTGCAAGTTTTGACTGAGCGTGAGTTGTGCAAGCTTCATCAGAGGCCTGGAGAAAGAGAAACAAAAAGAAGTTGTGAAAGTCAACTCAACGCCAGATAAGCAACACACGGTTGAAATATAACAAGAAAGCGTACAAGCCGAGAAGGAAGACACAACCCAGCTTATATATAGGGATAAAAATAATTTAAAAGGGTTGGCCAGGATTATTGTAAAAGGGTTAGTCGGGTTGTGGTTGAGTCGATTGATTTAGTCATTCTCGTTGTTGTTAACCAGTCGGATTAGTTGTTGATGATCATTGTAAGTCGAGTGATGTCAAGTCCCAAGTCTGTAATGAATTGGATTTATCATTTTAAGAATTGGAGCTCTGCAAGTTGAGTCCAGAGCCAAGAGTCTGTACAATGCACTGTTGTGTAATTATGAGTTTGTAACAGAGAAATATTCCAAAGATAACATGAAGAAGGACCTAAATTTTCAAATATGATGTGTCTTTGTGTGTTTACTTATGCATTATAGTATCTCCTTATGGATTATGAGTTCTAGTTGATGGTTCTACATTTAAATGCTTGCTAGCGATGTAAGTAGGTTCAATTCTTGCACATGTATTTTTCATACATGTTCATGGCTCTTGCGCAAGATCAAGAATGATTCATGAAGGCTCTATGGATCCTCTCAAGTCTTTTCCCTACCCTTCCCTATCTATCTGTCTCAGCAATGCTTCAGGTGATACTTCTTCTCTTTAGAGGAGATGAAAATGCTAGCACTCTAGACTACACGATACCTTTTGTTGGTAACCTAAGAAGGACCCTGGTCTGATCAAACTCGCGCCAACAAAATGGTTTTGTTGTCGGGACCTGTGTTAAAAGGGAACCTATAGGGAGAATGCTTCTGCCGATCCATAGATCTGGTATTGATCAATGGTAGGAAAGGAACTGTGACGCCTTCATATGGAAAGAAGCGGAACTGAGGATAAAATCAATGGAAAAAACTCACGAAGCAATCTTTTACTAAGAAACATCGAGCGACCAGTATGATATTTTCTGGGTTAAAATCCTAGAAGAATTTTTCTACTGGATAAAGAGGCTCCAAGAAGCTCCACGGTTCCAAGGGTGGGTTAAGAGGATCTACATGTGGGATACCGAGAAGCTAGTAGCACTTCAAAGGATGGATTGTCCAATTACACGAGCTGTGGATTTCTGGGTCAGCAGCACACTAGAAGGATACATAATTGAATTTGCAGCTGAGAACCACCAGTCTTTCTCGCGGGCATAGGAAAATTTCAAGAAAGATGCAAGAGGAAGTTTGTTGAGAGAAATCCCCCTATGGATTAAGGTTTTCTTGGTGGAGGAAGGGATGTTGGTTATCTCCCCAACTGAAATGGCAATGTAAACACCCTCGCTTGGGGTAGGGAGAGGCGGGGTGAGAGTCATGGAATGAGAGAAAGGAAGGGTTCTTTGACAAATGGGGGGGAAACAACAAGAAATGGACTCAAGAGATGAGTGAGCCTTGAAGAGAGTCGCCATAGTTGAGAAGTGGTGGCACGACAAGATCAAGAAAGCAGCAAGACAGTCTGAGAAGTTGAGGAAATAAGGCGAATCAGGAGAAGTAGAAGAAAGACAGATGGAAGAATTGCAGAAAATAAAAATACAGGAACGACTGGACAGTCAAAGGTTGAATGAAAGAGAGACATGGAGAGTAATAAGTCATGGGGAGGTGGGACAAGAAGGATAAGGTACAGATGTGAGAGAGGAAGACGCCAACATGAATCTTGGAGAAGGAATATAAGATTCAGCCCCGATAACAGGAGAGATCGAGAATCCGACCTAAGAGATCATCCCAGTGGAAGAAAATGAGACCCCCAAGATCAAATAAAACCGTCCCGAATCTAGTGGCGCCAACCCCGAATCACTCATACCCCAAGTGTCTTCTATACAAGCAGTAAGTCTGATACTACCTTCTCATGCTAATTTTGTTCTAGTACAATTAATTAGTCAGTGACAACCAGGAAGTGCGAGTACAGGGAGGATATTGGGATCCCCTGCTAGATCACAAGCAGGACCATTAGGATTCATATTGATAGGAACAACAAGATCAGAAATGGCCAGCCATGTGGCAGGTTCGATTGCTTGATACCCAAAATTTTGGGGTAAGGGAGATGAAGACGCTGAGCAACACTGGTTCCTGTGTGAAGCAATCTAGAGATCTAGAGGGACTCTAGATGTGAATATGTTGGTCGAGTTCTAGAATACCTTGAGAGGTCATGCCCTCAAGTGGTACATGAATATCATTGAGCCGGGAGTGTCAGGGATGCAAGGTCAAGCGTTCACACTCGGCCAGGTACGGACAAGGTTCATAGCAGAATTCAATCTACCCTAGTAAAAAAGTAGGCTCTATTGGAGTTACGTGAGATCCAGCAGCGGGAAGGTGAATCCACCTGGGAATACAACCAGAAGTTCAAAGATGCCATAGGGAGGTTGGCACATTCAATCCACGAAGAACATTAAAGGGAGTGGTACATTCAGGGGTAACTGCCTCTGACTCATATTCTGCTAACGCAATAGTGGATAGCCACATTAAAAGACACCTTGGAACAATCAATGAAGATTGAAGCCATGGCGGGATACCTTGGGAACCTGAGAGTAACTAGACCCCCGGTAGATGTGAATCTATCGCAACTACAAGGGAAGATATCAACACTCACAAAAACGATTCAGGAGCTGACGATACCTAGACCAAGACGGCCACAGGTTTGGTGCACTGGATGTTATATGGAAGGTCATCTGGGAAATGAATGTCCGCGAACGAGGGGAATGGGACCTCCTCAAAATCTGATGGTAGTGCCACCAGGACCCACAGGAGGAGTTGCGCAAGTGTCGATGAACTTACCATTCCATAACCCCACCCCATATCATGCTTTTTCAGGAGGTCGAGCAACACCAATAGCCGAGTATTATGAAATCTATCGAACCCATGGGCATGGGCCAAGACAGTGCCCCATCATGCAAAAATATTCGACAGTACCAAACACAGTACACCGCGAGTTTTGTGTGTCTACCATGCATACTACCAATCAATGTAGATCATTGTATGCACTTGCATATAGGTTAGACCGAACAACATTCAAGGTGAATGAAAACCCTAAGGGACCAGGAAGAGGTCGATGAGGTGGAGTCGGAGGAGACTTCAGAGGAGGAAGAACTGGGGGAAGAGGACCAAACAGATGTTATAACTGTGATGAGAAAGGTTACTTGGCTAGAGATTGTCCTCATCCAAGGCGGCCATGGTGCTCTCACTGCAGAACCAATGGACACGCAACAAAAGACTAACCAGAGTTAATAGCAAAGTGGGAAGACTGAGTGTGACAAAGAGGAACTAACCTTATTAGCTCAGAAATCAAGAGGATTTCTAAGGGACAATTTCCCAACCTTAATATCATTACTCGAGGAGGAGCGAAGACAGGAGCTGATGTTGATACTCTACGTCAGATCCAGAAAGAATCACCCAAGGGAGACATGTACAACCCTCTAAAATAAAGGATGTTGTTTAAAGATGCCATAGAATTATTTTAGAATATTCCTAATCCTGAAATGCGAGAGAACCCCCCCCCCCCCCAGCCGACAGTTTACCCTAAGATGGCACAAGTCCCTGCTTCACCCCTTGCACCTAGAAACCCTGTAGTCATACCAAGACAACCTGAGCAACCTCAAAATGTAGTTGGCCTTTGGTTTCAATTATTATCTGTCATTCTAGGGAATGATCAATTAACAAAAAAGTTTCGCGATGTGCTATACCTAGTTTTAGGAAATGAAGAACCCCTAGAAGCAAGGATAAGGGCCAATCTTCCTAAGAAAAGTACTCAGAGAGTGAAACGAAGAAAAGTATGAATTGACAAGGAATTCAGATTAATATCCTAGTTAGATGAATTTGAAATTAAGGACATCATTTTGGACCTAGGGTCGGATGTAAACATTATGCCTAAAAAGACCTGGGAAGCATTAGGAAAACTGAGGCTAACATATTCCCCAATTCAATTAAGAATGGCAAACCAATATTGTATCTTCCCCATAGGAAGACTGAAGAACATGGAAATAGATGTAGCAGGAGTAAACACAGTGGTTGACTTTGAAGTCATTGAGATCATGGGAGATAAAGACCCCTACCCTGCACTACTTGGTATTTATTGGGCCTATGATAATTATGCAGTAATCAACCTAGAGAAATACACCATGACCTTTGAGGTCGAGGGAATCAAGGTAGTTCAACCTTTAGATCCATATGTAGGACCCAAGTATACAGAACCAACAGACAATAATATGGAGGGAGAATACTTTGACCAGTTGTACACTGTAACAGTTGGGATAAGAAACGATTATATAAACCCCATCGTTGATGGGTCAGTAAGTTGGAGAAATATACAGTCAACAGATGAAGATTCAGAACTATCTTTCGACAATTGGCAACAAGGGTCACATGAAAGATTCTCAAGAATATGCGCAACTGTCAGAGAGACCATATGGGTTGGGACCGAAGTTAGAGAACACCCAATATACGATGGCACCTCATATCTCAACATTGTTTTACACAAAATAGAGAAATATGTAAGAGAAGATAAAATAATCTTAGTACTAGATGTAGCCTTCCAGAACAACCCCACCATATGGTGGGCTAATCATAAAGTTGTACTCAGAAATTGGGACGATGTGAAGCAAGCTATCAAGTACATGTTCCTGAATAAGGAGCAGTTGGAATCAGAGATGCAGACGGATATCCAAGTTGTGCAACTGTTTAATGGAGAATCAAATCCTAGAATACACATCGAGCAGTGCGTGACTCAGTGGAAAGTTGCATGGATACCCTCTCACTTATAGATTCAGGTATTTCGCCACTCTCTAAGTCCAATCCAAAAATCTTGGCTTATACATGAGGAAAACATAAGACAAACCAACGACTGGCAAACAATGGCAGCTCATTTCTGCAAGGACTTTTCATTCACAAGTAAGTACCCTGAGCTTGAAGTAGCCCTACAAAATATTAAAGAATTTCGTTTTACAGATAATGGTAGTCAGAAATCAAACTTAGTGTTATGTGCCAATCATAGCCAAGAACTTCACACAAATCTCCACTTGCACTCAACTAAGACGCCTATAGAATGTTATCAGATTAGCAAAGATTCATAAAGCATAGAAAACTTAGAATAATTGAGAAACCTATCCATCAAAGAAATAGAGGGGAGTAGAGAAATCCAAAACACTATACCCAGCCAAACCGATGGTTCCTACAATAACCCATTAAAATTGCGCAAAATCATCATAGGGACCACAGAACAACCCAAGATAGATATGGTGGGATATTACTGGGATGAGAAAACCAATCAGGAAATACAGATTTTACTACAGGAATATCAGGATTTGTTCCCAAAGTCTTTTTCTAAGTTAAAGGGAATCAAAGGAGTCACGAGAGAAATGAAGATTGAGTTAAAACCAGGATCCAAGCCTGTCATACATAGACCATATTGTCTTAAATCAAGAGTAAAAGAGAAATTTAAGAAGGAGATAGATAAGATGTTAGAAGCAGGTCTCATTTTTGCAATAGAAGAAGCAGAGTGGGTCAGCCCGATAGTCATTCAAAGCAAGAAAGACATAGAGGATATTAGAGTCTGTGTAGACTACAAAAGTCTCAAATTTGCTTGTGTACATGACTCCTTCCCAACACCCTTTACAGATGAGGTGCTAGAATAAGTTGTGGGAAAGGAAGCATACTCATTCATAGATGGACTTTTAGGATACCATTAAGTCAAGATTGTTGAAGAGGACAAAAGAAATACCACTTTCATAACATAATGGGGATCTTTTCCATACAACGTGATGCCATTTAGCTTAAAGAACGCCCCTACAGTTTTCTCCAAGATTGTGATAGCATATTTTAGACAGTTCATTCACAAATTTATAGAAGTCTATATAGATGATTGGACAATATATATCCCTCTCGAGGAACATGTAGCACTGCTAAGGCTAATGTTTGACAGATGCAGAGAGTTGCAGATCTCATTGAATCTTAGAAAGTGTATCTTTTGTGTACCACATGGGAATTTTTTGGGCCATATAGTCTTCCAAGAAGGAGTATTGGTAGTCCTAGCGAAAGTTGTGGCCATTGTGAATATTCCACCACCCACGAGTACTAAGCAGTTGCACTCCACACTGGGACACACAAGTTACTATCGCGGGTTCATCTGAAGATATGCCAACATTATTGCACCTCTGGAAAACCTATTGAAAAAGGTTGAAACATTCCAATGGACTCCAAAATGTGATAAATCATTTGAGACACTTAAGGAGAAACTCATCACAACACCAATTCTGATATTCCCAAACTGGGTAAATGAATTTCACGTCCATGTAGATGCTTCAGGAATTGCCTTAGGAGCCATTTTAAAGAAACCCGGAGATGGAGCTATGGATCACCTTATATATTTTGTGAGTCAGAAGTTGTCGCAAGAAGAACACAACTACACAACGATGGAAAGGGAGGGTTTGGACATGATTTATGTTTTGCATAAATTTAGACATTATTTGTTAGGGTCTCATTTCAAATTATTCACTGATCATTCTGCATTGAAATATCTAGTGAACAAACCTGTGTTGGAAGGGAGAATTTATAGATGGTTGTTGTTGTTTCATGAATTTTCCTTTGAATTTATCATCAATATGGGAAGATGCAACATAGGACCTGATAACCTATGTGGGATAGAGTCAGGGGAAAGTGGCAGAGTGGTAGATGACCAGCTCCCAGATGCAGGTTTTTTCAGGATTGAGGCCATACTAGAATACCTGGAGGACATAGAAATATTTCTCAGTATAGGAACCTATCCTGAAACTTATTCCGCAACCCAGAAATGTCATATGGTTGTTAGAGAAGTAGATTACCAGTTGATCACTAGATAGTTGTATAAACTAGGACTAGACAACATTCTCATACAGTGTGTCCTGGATCATGAAAGGTAGGATATACTCTGGGAATTCCATAGTGGAGTTGCAGGAGGCCACATAAGAGGAAAGGCCACAGTGCAAAAAGTACTACAGGAATGAATTTGGTGGGAAACACTCTTCAAGGATACAAAAGTATATGCTAGATCGTGTGATGGTTGTCAACGCGTGGGTAAGCCGTCACACTGAGACGAACTACCACTACAACTAGTCAGAGCTCTACAAGCATTTGAGAAATGGGCAGTTGACTTCATTGGACCAATCAACCCCATAGCCAAACATTCAAAAGCTAGGTACATCATTATCGCGACTGACTACCTTACCCGTTGGGCAGAAGCAGCAGTTGTACAGGACTATTTTTTGGCCATTAACCAAGTTTTGAAGAATACTTGGTCATATTTGACCATTTTTGGGACTGCGACAGCTTTCCAAAGATGGAGTGCAATGCGAAGCGGAAATTAGGGAAGCAAGACCTATTTTTGGTCCCTTTTAGGGTTTTGGGTTGATGTAAAGGGAAAGGGATGTCGGCGCATGGGTTTACCCATGCTTAGGCCCATTTTGTAATCTATAAATAGATACTTAGGAAATGTAAGTAGAGGAGAGTAGTACATCTATGTGATGTATAGATAAAGGCTTAGTGATAGTAGTTGGATCTGTGTGATTGGATATATATTGCAAGTGCTTTGTGCATGATTGTAAGGAGATTGAAAAGCTAAGTGCAAGTTGTTGTAGTTTTGTGTTGAAGTGAAAGGAAGAAGGATCTAGCGAGCTACGCAGATCTTTTGTCCTATGCGAAGTTAGGGTCATTGAAGCGCTCTGTTGAAATTGCTTGACCAAGATAATATAAAGAAGAAGACTTTGTGGACATAGCCCTAGGGTGGGGGTGAACCACGGTAACTGTGTGTATTGTGCTCGGTGCTTCGATCTAATGTGTTTATCTCCTTCTTGGCTAAATGCTTGTTGTGATTAAATAGATCGGGTTATGCTTTGTTCTTATGATATATGAATGAATATTAGCTCTGATATATAAGATGCTTAGTGCTTGATCTGTTGAATCTAATCTATATTTCTGTGGCTAATTATTGAATCATCTTTAGTCTAAGTATTCACTATGATGCTCTGTACTATATACAAAGTACCATAAGGGTTAAATATTGATGAATGATCTATTCTAAGCACCCTGTAAAAGATATAATCACAAATCGGTGTCCCAACTAAGGTTGCAAACATCTAGGTCCTGCAACCACCCCTGCCTCTACCTCGGGTGAGACTTCATCTGCTTCGCAGGTGTTGCCAAAAGGGCTGGTAGTTAGGTATTTGTTGGTGCGCTCTTGAGCGTTGAACCCTAGGTCTTCCCCTATGACAACAAATGGTTCCGTTGTCTGGACCTAGAACTGTGATTGCTGGGAACTAAAGAAGAAAAATCTTTGTGCAAAATAAGTTGTGTGTGTAGATATGTTTCCCTAGTGCACAGTATTCTACTTGACCTACGAAGCTTTGTGCCGAGAAAGAAACGTCGGATCTGAAGGAAAGAGGTCAGATCTACAAGAAAGAGGTTGATACTAAAGAAAAGAAGTGAGATCTGAACACTTTATGCTCTAAGAAAGGTAAAAGTAGAAATTTTCGTAGAAAAGAGGTAAGATATGTAAGCTCTAGCCTCTAGTAAAGGTAAGAATAGTTCAAGTTTTAGATCTGAAAGCTTTATGCTCTATATAGGTAAGATAAGTGGAAATGTGTTGTTTCTGAAGCATGAATTTAGGTGCGCTTGATAAATTTTGTCCTAGCCTGAAAACTAGAGCATTGTTAGATAAAATAAAGTTTGATATGAATAGGTCTGATAGGAATAGGGAAAGATATGTTATACCTATACATAGAAAGAATTTTTGGACTAACCAATGGATGCAAGATCCTAGAAAAAAAAAATTGCAGGCTAGCCATCATGATCCTAGCGTGCAGTACAAGAAGAGTTGGGGATCATCGACGAGAAAGAGAGGATCAACTCTTTGTTACAATTTCATAAGACTAGGACATCTTGCTAAGGAATGCCATGGGAGAAAACCTAGCTGCCTATGTTGTAAATCTATCGACCATGAAGTATTGGATTGACCTAGAATGATTGATAGATTTGAAAAACTGAATATGGAACAAGCAAACTCTGAAGGAGATCAAGAGACTAAAATTATGGAAGAACCCCATAAATAATCAGAGATCATGTTACTGAAAATAAAAGAAACCCTAGATGATCATAAGGATGTCATTTTGTCAGAGATCTTCAAAGAAAAGGAGAAAATTGAAGTAAGAATAGGAAATTTCGACATTGACTATGCTCTGGATGAGGGAACACCAATGAACATTATGACAGAAAGCACTTGGGAAACCCTAGGAAGGCCTGCTCTGGTCCCTTCACTAGAAACCATCGGATTATTTAAAGGAAAAATGGTAACCCTATGTGGTAGAATTACCCAGATAGCTATGAGTACCCATGGAACTTCGACAGAGGAAGAGTTCAAAGTCATTAGATTTATTGAGGACCGAGCCCCATTTCCAGCTTTGTTAGGAAAGAACTGGATTGAAAAAGACCAGATATGGAGGAAAGAAGAAAAGGAAGCCCTAGAACAGAAGAAGCAAGAACTCATGGAATTTATGACTAGAAGGATCGCCTACTTGATGGAGGAACAAGAGAACAGCTCTCAACTTTCAAACACCAGGGACTTGGATGTCGAAGCTATAAGAGCGTTAGAGGAACCATAGAATACCGAAATACCTAATCCATATGATGAAGGAGTATTACCCTTGGATATGAAGAAAGAACCTAAGTAGCGCAAAGTGACTATATCGAGAGAAGATAAGACTTAGAATTGAAAAAGGATGAACGAGACTAAGCTCACTGGGAAAAAGGCTAGGAAGCTAAGTAAGAAGAGGGCCAAAATCAGAAAGTTACAAAAGAATCCAGAGGAAACTTTGCAGAAGGAAAAATCACAAGAGTTGATCTTTGCCGAGATATCAGAACAGCGACATCGGGCACTTCGCCATGGCACAACAATATAGTCGTTGGACCAATATACCCGTTCGACTTCCACCCCGAATGGGTTGAAAATAAATTATGGGTTCCCATGAGACCATTGGATAGCACCAAAATGGATAGAACGGAGTTAATGAAGGCCTCATATCCATTGCAATTAGACTGTTGCTAAGTTTCCCTACTTAGTCTGTCGTGCCACGCAACGAGAATACTTTTTTCTAAGTGAGAATTTGAGCCTGAAACTTGAGATTACTTCACCCTGTGATCATTTCCTTGTTCCCATACTATTCATCGTAGTCTCTGAATTCATTTTCACACTTGAGCTAGTGGACCCAAGCTTGTATGTCGGACGAGCTCAGTGTTGTTGAGAAAGTAGTTGAAGAAGTTTTGATTAACCTAATGGCTGAGAGATTCATGTCAGAGAGAAGGATGTCTACAAGTGTGCAATCATCATCGACAGGAGGAGTCCAAGCTTCTCCCTCCACTGCTCATGAAGAAGGACCTTCCAGAACCACGACCGAGACAAGAACAAAGCACAGAGACGATATTGCAAATGCCAAGTTGATCCCGCGCATTCTGTCTATTTACATACCACCTTTGAGCGGAAATATTAACCGCGATAGTGTACCCAGAAACTTTGAGTACACATTGATCACTGTGTATCTTCCGAAAGGGGTGCGCGTAGTACGTTCTGACCAGGACAAGCTCGCAGCACTAAAATTTAATGATTTTAACCTTTGATATTGCAAAAACTACAGCATGTTAGCTCCGCATAAATACTTAACCGAGACCAAAGGCAGAAATCCTAAGATTGTCCCGCGGTCCTGGACCCATAACCTCATGCAGTCCACACTACTCAACGTAATGAAGATCCCTCACTTCGGCAGACACCAGGAAGTCAACACATGCATCAGGTTGTTGTTGTCTTTCTACCACGACAAATACTTATGGTTGGACCGTCGCATCACTGTGGATCCTACTCTGATCAATCGGATCACAGGACTTAGCATGCAAGGCCCTGATCCATAGGAATTTTACCCAGGAAAGACCTCAGACTAAGCACTAGAACAATGGATAAAGGAAACTTATGGCGATGTAGAGAAGGGTACGAAAGGCTACAAGGTAGCCTCTATCCAGAGTGGCACAGTGTGCCTTGCATGTCAGTTGATCACGGGAAAGTTAGTTCGTAAAAATAGACCAACACATGTGACTGGTTCGTAGTTGACTTCGCAGGGAAGTGCGTCGAGGGACTACAGATGAATTGGGCACAATATCTTGTAAACCAATTAGAGCTGGATTGCAGAGGAGCGCAAGACAAACAGTATGAGTTCCACTTTAGTTGGTTGCTCATACTCATCACTTTCATCACTTGGGAACTTCCAGAGGGAGCCACTTTTTCAGAGATCGAACCTTTCAAACTGCTAGCCAGAAGTTTTATACGTTGTGGTACTTCAGCGACATGAACAAGAAGTGGTAGTCCAATGTTGTCTTCCACACCTACTTCAACCAACTGAAGAATGCAATTCAGTCTACACCGCGGATCACCCCAAACGTACTTCATAGGTTTAGACCTTTGATGAAATTTATCATGGACCACCACTTCACCTATATTACAGCACGTGGTGATGAGCATAAACAACAGCTCCAATCCTACTACAAGCTGACATAAGATGACTTGGAGGAGATTACCAAGGAATGGTCGGCTGACCTCCTTGTTGTAGTGGACCCTGCAGACATGTCCGACGAGGAAATCCCTAAAGCTATGATGGATACACCTGGGCCAAGCAGGATGATGGCATCCACCTGGGCACCTACCTCAGCAGGTCCCGCGCCTGACCTCCCGGACTTAAGGATCATTCAATTTCCCCCTTTGAGCCGGAATGGCTCTTATGATTCCCACTGGAATCTCCTTCGAAATTGACCCACAGGTCATTTCAGCACTTTACAATCTTTAGGCCGGTCACTGTTCTCTTCGACGACAGAAGAATAGAAAATCGGGTTTCGGGGTTTTCAAACTCCCGATGTCTCGACCCTTTGGTTCCCGATTTCCCGATCTCCAATATCTTGATGCGCTTCTTTGTTTCCTTAGCCTCGAGGCTCTGCATTTATTCCATGCGACCTCCTCTTATATGACCACAGTCATATTCCTTATCGGGGCTTTGGGGTTTCAAATGCTGAAAAACATTTTCCCACGGGACTGCCAATTCCTCGAATCTCGACTCTCTGATATGCTGACAGATGGCCCCTCAATGGTGCTTTTCTCCTTGTCGGGGGTTCGGACTTCGCGATTCTGAAATGCCCAAACCTCTTGCTATTAGGATTCCCGATATCCCAATGACCGGAATGTCGATAGACGAATTCCTGTCAGGACTTTCCCTAATGGCTCTAATTGTTGTCGTGCATCCCCCTCTGATGGACGGTCCAGATAAATCCTCGTGTTTTCGAGACTCCTGATGTCCCGAATTTCACGACCTCAGGAACTTTGATTTTCTGAGTGCCTATATACCGATGTCTAGTGTCCGGATCTTTGGAATGGATGATTGTGTGACACACGTCCTCTCTCAGATGGATGGCCTAGATTTGTGTCAGGGTTTTCAAAGGGGACTTACTCGATCTCCTGTCCATGGGAATGTCGATATATCAACTCCCGACGCCTTGATCTCCGCCATGTGTCTCCACTAACAGACGATCCAGATCAGTTCTGGGTAATTTCCCATGGAAATTCCCGATCTCATGTCATCGAGACTTCTTATTTCCCGAAACCCAACGCCTCGATATCCCGATGCTTCTCGGGTTTCTTACTCTGCTCACGAGGGTTTAAACTCTGTGCAACTCCTGTCAGATCGGACGGCTGACGGGTAACTGGTCAACGATCCAACGACTCACGACCCCTAGAGCTTGAACTCCGAACGCGGTCGTAACCTCCTCACTTCTTTGGCAGATCCAACGGCTGGCGGGATTTTGCAAATCTTCTCCTCAAGATCCTAACCGTCGATCTCTTCCTCTTTGATGTTTTCTATGGGGTGAACCCAATATTCCTTTGTGAAAACTGGTCCTCCTACGTGTAACTTTACAGTGCCTGTTCAAACACTCCACGGCACAGACTCCCTATGCTTCTCTTCAACGAGCTTGAAAGCCTTGTCTTTCCTGATCTTCCCACAATTCTGAGTCTTCGAGAGGACCCTTGCGCGCACTCCTTGCGGAAATCCTTGAACACTTTCAAGTGTTGAATTATTTTGACTCTGCGCACACCTGCAGCAGTAGTCCTTCAATGCTCCACTCAGATTCACAACTAAGAATTTCCTTAGCCTACGCACTCCTTGCACAGCCCCTATAACCCAATTTCACTTTGGGTGAATGAGGACAAAAGTTAAACTATCTGAGCCTTCTGTCAACGCACTCCTTGTGGACGACTTCAACTGCACTCCTTGCAAGAATCCTTGCTTAGATAGAGAAACAATTGAAACTCATTTCTTCTACTTCCTTTCTCATATTTCAAACACTCAGCAAGAAATCATTCATACATAGCATGTAAAGCAAATGCATAACAGGAATTAAATACTCATGAGCATATCAATCAACACACATACACAGAGAACAACACAACGCCATGAACTTGAATCAACTTCTTCTATTAATCCAAATAATTGTACATGGGTGTTTCTACATAGCTCTCTGCTTCTCTTCTATGCTCCAATGCTTCTAACTATGTTACAATGCACAATGAGGGTGTCTATATCCCGTTTCCCTCTTGCGCTCCCAAACAGTCTAATCTAGAATTAAATTTCTATCTACCTGCATTAACTACTATAAATGCCTCCATCTACTTCAGACGAGAGCGGGGCGCTCAAGGTATGATTACATTATACCAAGGCGCCTTCATTAAATGATCTCATTTATATTTGGCGCATCAACTTCAAGGGAAAATTCAAAAATTTGGCTGGGTTTGTCCAGCTGTCCTTTGTTTTCTGCGCTGGCTCGTTTGATGTTGGCGATGCTCCTGCATCATACTCCCTGGCTTGAAAATCTTCATGGGCTCCTATCCATGAGCTCCTGCACATTCTGTCCATGCTTCAGAATCTCTGCTTCATTTTCCCAGTTGGCATCTTCAACTAGATGGTCCTTCCACTTGACCAAATATTCAAAGTATTCTTTCCTCCTGGTCTTCTTGCTGACTCTCTTGTCCAGTATGCACTCCATCTATGATCTCTCTGCAACTGGCATCTGTTTTTACCACTGAACCTCTGGTTGTTCACCTCCTGCTCCTGTTTCGTCAAGTTTATATGGGTATAAATCTGAGACATTGAATATCGGAGAAATTCCGATCCCATCGGGTAATTCAATCTCATAAGCATTCTCTCCAATTTTCTTCAAGACCTTACATGGTCCGATTTTCTTCATTTTCAATTTATTGTGTGTTCCCCTTGGGAACCTTTCTTTCCTCAAGTGCGCTAGAATCAAGTCACCAACCTCAAATTCGAGTCATCTTCGATGTTGATCTGCTCTCTGCTTATACTCCTGACTTGAATTTTGCAGTCGCTCCTTCACCCATCTGTGAAGTTCTTTCATCGCCTCCGCGAATTCTTCTGCACTAGTGCTCCTAGTAGCAGTCTGTTATGAATCCCTCAATTCAAAAACTCCTCTCGACTGTGTGCCATATACAATCTGGAATGGACTCTGCCCTGTGCTCCTATTCACTGAGTCGTTATACGCAAACTCTGCCTGCGGCAATATATTGTCCCAACTGTTGTGGTGCTCCGCCACCAGGCTCCTCAGCAAGTCTCCTAGACTTATGTTCACCACTTCTGTCTATCCATCCATCTAAGGATGATAGGCTGAACTAAACAACAAGTTAGTCCCCGGATTCTTCCATAATTTCCTCCAAAAGTTCCCTATGAACTTTGTATCTCTGTCTGAAACAATACTCCTTGGTAAGCCGTGAAGTCGAATGACTTCTTTGAAAAACAGGTTCGTAATGTGAGTCGTGTCACTGGTTTTATGACATGGGATAAAGTGTACCATCTTGGAAAATCTATCCACTACCACAAAGATCAAATCAAATCTTCTTTGCGTCCTTGGAAATCCCAATATGAAATCCATGCTAATTTCATCCCACGGCCTCTCAGGTATGGGCAATGGTTGATAAAAACCCGCATTTTGCTTCCTTCCCTTTGAATGCTGGCAAATTCTGCATCTGTCTACAAACCTCTTGACCTCTGATCGCATCCCTCACCAAAAGTATGACTCGTTCAGCTTTGTGAATGTCTTATCATGACCGAAATGTTCGGCCAATCCTCCACTTTGTTTTTCCTTCAGTAGATTCTCCCTCATGGAGCAATTCGGAATACATAGTTGATTGCCCTTAAACAACAACCCTTCCTGGATCATGTATTCGGCCCACTGGCTTCTATAACTGGATTCTCAGCTGCTTCATACACTTCTTGAAAATCTGGATCATCTGCGTACATGTCTCTAAGATCATCAAAACCCAATGTTTTGACTTTGAACTCCTGCAAAAGAAAACACTTCCTGCTCAAAGCATCAGCAACTTTGTTAGCAGTACCAGAAATATGTTTAATCACAAATGTGAAATTTTTCATATATTCAACCCATTTAACATGCCTCTGATTCAACTTTTCCTATTGAGTCACAAACTGCAATGCATGGTTATGACTATATAAAACAAATTCCTTCGAAATAAAATAGTGCCTCCATTTCTTCAATGCCTGGATGATGGCATAAAACTCCTTATCATATGTGGAATACTTCACCTTCGCTTCATTCAGCTTCTTGCTGAAATATGCAATTGGTCTGTCTTCTTGACTTAAGACTTCTCCTATTGCAAACCCGCTTGCATCACATTTTACCTGAAATGTCTTTTGGAAGTCCGGCAACACCAGAATTGGTTGTTCCATAATCTTCCGTTTCAATAGATTGAAAATATTCTCAGCCTCTTCAGTCTAGTGAAAATATTTATGTCTTTTCTTCACTGTATCCATCATCGCTGTGCTAATTCCACTCAAATTCCTAATGAATTTTTGGTAGAAACTAGCCAATCCATGAAAAATTCTCACCTCAAATATGTTCCTTGGTGATGGCCAATTCTTGATTACTCCCACCTTATCTGGATCCATCCACAACTCATTTTCCGAAATAACAAACCCCAAATAAATGAGCTCTGTCATCATGAATGAGGACTTCTTTATGTTTATCAGCAACTTCTCTTGTTGTAATCTCTGCATCACTGTAGCCAAATGCTTCAGATGTTCAACTTCCATTTTACTGAAAATCAGTATATCATCCAGATATACGATAACAAATTTTCCGATGAAATCTTTCAGGACTTCATTCATCAACCTCATAAAGGTACTTGGTGCATTAGTTAAGCCAAATGGCATAACAAGCCACTCATACAAACCTTCGTTTGTCTTGAATGTTGTTTTCCATTCATCACCTTCTCTCATGCGAATTTGGTGATATCCACTCTTCAAATCAATATTTGAAAATAATTTTGCTCCACTTAAGCAATCCATAAAATAATCCATTCTTGGCAATGGGAATCTGTACCTAATAGTTATCTTATTAATTTCCCTTGAATCAGTGCACATCCTCCAGCCTCTGTCTTTCTTCGGACTGAGTACCGTCGGAACAACACACAGACTCAAGCTTTCCCTGACCAAACCTTTGTCCAACAAATCCTGGACTTGTCTTTTGATCTCTTCATTCTCCTATGGCGTCAATTTGTACGCGGATTTGTTTGGTAAACTAGCTCTGGGTATGAGATCAATATGATGACTCACACTTCTCATCGGTGGAAACGAATGAGGTAATTCATGCACTACTATATCAGCGAACTCTTCCAGCAGTTCCTGAACCTCCTCTAGTAAATCATCCACTCTTGTTCTAGTCAAAACAATCTTCGGTTTTCTAACCACAATGAATTGTGGATCCTCCTTCTTCTTAACCTCGGTAAGGAGTTCCTTCCCACTCATGAGAAGTATTGTGTTGCTTACTGCTGGCTTCACCTCCTTATCCTTTATTGGACGTAACATGTGTGTCCTCCCATTCTTCTCTAGGGTGTATGTGTTCATCCTCCCATCATGAATCACATTTCTATCATATTGCCATGGTCTACCCAGCAATAGATGACAAACATCCATAGGAATAACATCACATAAAATCTTATCATTATTCCTCCTATCTTAAATTCAACTAAACACTRTTTGGTGACATTTACCTGATGTCATTTTTGTAGCCATGAAACTTTATATGGACTTGGATGATCAGTCGTCTCCARCTCCAGCTTTTCTACCATCTCGGTTGAAACGATATTATCAGTGCTACCGCTGTCCATAATGACCTTGCATGCCCAACCCTTGGTCTTGCAAGCAGTCCTGAAAAGTTTGGTCCTTTGGACTAAACTTTCCATCTCTTTCTCTGGTGTCAAAAGGACTTTTTGCATCATCAGTGATCCTCCGCCTTCAGCGTCTTTTGCCTCAACATCTCACCTCTGTGCCTCAGCGATGTGAGTCTCTCCAGTTTCTCTCTTTTTCTCTGGACACTCGTAAGACTTGTGCCCATTCTTTCCACATGTGAAGCATGTAATTACTCCACCTCTTCCTCTTCCTCTACCTCTAGTATGAGAAAAAGTGTTGTTGTCAGCATAATATCCTCTCTGCTCAGTATGTTTTCCTCTCTGTTCAGCATATCGTTGCCCTCGTTGTGAGGTTCCACCTCTCTCAGTACGAGTCTGAGGTTTCTTCCAATCATCCCTGGGCTTTTGGGTTCTTTCCTGGGCAACTAATTTTCCCCTGGGCTGACTCCTGCCTCTGCCCCTCTGACTCTACTTTCAGCTCAACTTCTCTTCAGCTTTCATATCCATTTGATAAGCATATTCTACCATTCGGATGGTTTCCATGCTCATTTCATCCTGAATGTCATATCTTAGGCCATTCATGTACCTAGCTACTTTTTCATCATTTCTTTCACGATGACCAGCCCTGATATTCAACCTGTAAAACTCTTCAATATATTCCTTTACTGTCATCAGCTTTTGTCTCAGATTCTGCATTCTCCTGAACAGAGAAATCTGATAGTCCCTGGGAATAAATTCTGCCTTCATCTTTGCAATCATCCTGTCCCAGCTCTTAATTTTTTGCTTGCCTTGGCAACGCCTGTCATCTTGTAGTTCATCCCACCACAAGGTTGCATGTCCTTTTAATCTCATGATGGCATGCCTGACTTTCTTATCCTCTTCGATATCTTCATAGTCAAAATAGGTGTCTAGATCTCTAATCCAGTCTCGAAGCTCTTCTACATCCAGATTTCCCTCATAAACTGGAATGTCCATTTTCATCTTTGCACCCATTCTTGCAACATCTTTAAGTAAGCGCTCATTTGTTGCATCTTCTGTTGGGATTTCTTCTTCTCCATGTCTAGCATCATCTTCATTTTCGGACTCACTGATATCTCCTACATCATTTGTGCGCCTTTGTCTTATCTCCATGTCCACAACTCTAGCGCGTAAGTTATGCAAATCTCTTTCTACTTCTGGATTCTGCACTTCTCTACCCCTTCCTCTTGAGTTTTCCCTTTCCTCTAGATCAAGTGATTGTCTATCTCTTCTTGGTGGCATGGTGAATTCTCTTTCTCTGCTACAGAAAGCAAAGAATCTTTATGTGCTCTGATACCACTTGATGGCGTCCACCCGGACACCTACCTCAGCAGGTCCCGCGCCTGACCTCCTGGTCTTAAGGATCGTTCAATTTCCCCATTTGAGCCGGAATGGCTCTTCTGATTCCCACTGGAATCTCCTTCGAAATTGACCCACAGGTCTTTTCGGAACTTTACAATCTTTAGGCCGGTCACTGTTCTCTTCGACGACAGAAGAATAGAAAATCGGGTTTCGGGGTTTTCAAACTCCTGATGTCTCGACCCTTTGTTTCCCGATTTCCTGATCTCCAATATCCTGATGCGCTCCTTTGTTGTCTTAGCCTCCAGGCTCTGCGTTTAGTCCACGTGACCTCCTCTTATATGACCACACTCATATTCCTTATTAGGGATTCGGGGTTTCAAATGTTGAAAACCATTTTCCCACGGGACTGTCGATTCCTCGAATTCTGACTCTCCAATATGCTGACAGTTGGTCCCTCAATGGCTCTTTTCTCCTTGTCGAGGTTTCGGACTTCGCGATTCCGAAATGCCCAAACCTCTTTCTATCAAGATTCCCGATATCTCGATGATCGGAATGTCGATAGATGAATTCTTGTTGGGACTTTCCCCGATGGCTCCGATTGTTGTCGTGCGTCCCCCTCTAATGGACGGTCCAGATTACTCCTCTTTTTTTGAGACTCCTGATGTCCCGACTTTCATGACCTCAGAAACTCCAATTTTCTGAGTGTTGATATACCAATGTCTAGTGTCCGAATCTCGGGAATGGACGATCGTGTGACACGCGTCCTCTCTCAGATGGACGGCCCAGATTTGTGTCGGGGTTTTCAAAGGGGACTTACCCAATCTCCTGTCCACAGGAATGTCGATATCGCAACTCTCGATGCCTCGATCTCTGCCACGTGTCTCCACTAACGGACGGTCCAGATCAGTTTCGGGTAATTTCCCATGGAAATTCCAAATCTCATGTCATCGAGACTTTCGATTTCCTGAACCCCGACGCCTCGATATCCCGATGCTTCTTGGGGTTCTCACTCTTCTCATGAGGGTTTAAACTCTGTGAAACTCCTGTCAGATCAGACGGCTGACAGGTAAATGATCAATGATCCAAAGACTCACGACCCCTAGAGATTGAACTCCGAACGTGGCCGTAACCTCCTCGCTTCTTTGGAAGATCCAACGGCTGGCGGGATTTTTCAAATCTTCTCCTCAATATCCTAACCGTTGATTTCTTCCTCTTTGATGTTTTCTATGGGGTGAACCCAGTATTCCTCTGTGAAAACTTGTCCTCCTACACGTAACTTTACAGCACCTGTTCAACACTCCACGACACAGACTCCCTGTGCTTCTCTTCGACGAGCTTGAAAGCCTTGTCTTTCCTGATCTTCCCACAATTCTGAGTCTTTGAGAGGACCCTTGCGCGCACTCCTTGTGGCAATCCTCGAACACTTCCAAGTGTTTAGTTATTTTGACTCTGCGCACACCTGCAGCAGCAGTCCTTCAATGCTCCGCTCAGATTCACAACTGAGACTTTCCTTAGCCTGTGCACTCCTTGCACGGCCCCTATAACCCAATTTCACTTTGGGTGAATGAGGACAAAAGTTAAACTATCTGAGCCTTCTGTCAACGCACTCCTTGCGAACGACTTCAACTGCACTCCTTGCAGGAATCCTTGCTCAGATAGAGAAACAATTGAAACTCATTTCTTCTACTTCCTTTCTCAGATTTCAAACACACAGCAAGAAATCATTCATACATAGCATGTAAAGCAAATGCATAACAGGAAGTAAATACTCATGAGAATATCAATCAACACACATACACACAGAACAACACAACGCCATGAACTTGAATCAACTTCTTCTATTAATCCAAATAATTGTACATGGGTGTTTCTACATAGCTCTCTGCTTCTCTTCTATGCTCCAATGCTTCTAACTATGTTACAATGCGCAATGCGGGTGTCTATATCTCGTTTCCCTCTTGCGCTCTCAAACAGTCTAATCTAGAATTAAATTTCTATCTACCTGCATTAACTACTATAAATGCCTCCATCTACTTCAGATGAGAGCGGGGCACTCAAGGTCTGATTACATTATACCAAGGCGCCTTCATTAAATGATCTCATTTATATTTGGCACATCAACTTCAAGGGAAAATTCAAAAATTTGGCTGGGTTTGTCCAGCTGTCCTTTGTTTTCCGCGCTGCCTCATTTGATATTGGCGATGCTCCTGCATCACAGGACTAAGAAGTATGGATTAGTTAAAGATGTCCCTAGCACGTCCATGAAGACTACGTCGATATCACCTACGTAGGGAGGTGATGGTGACAAGCTAGGCGATACTGAAGTTGAATAAAATAGAGGTGAGGTTACTCCACCTAGAAAGGAGGAGGATCCCTCCATGAAAAGAAAGATGACACCACCAAAACCCTCCTCCCGAAAGAAATCTAAGGCCACCCAGACCATGCTTAAAACTACCCTTACCCCAGATGACTTCTACTTCTTAATTGCTACGCTGAATGATGCTTCACTAGAGCTTGCATAAAAGCAAGAAGAAAAGCAGGAGGATCTATTCAATCGAATCAAGGGCGAACTCAAAGAAGTGCAGCAGGCACTCCATTCCATCCAAGAAGTTTCTACAGCACCCTTGATAAGAGGAACATCAGGAACAGGCGATGAGCCCACTCAATTACACTAGATCGCTAATCAAGTCGAAGCTCTCCTTCGATGAGCTTAAGAAGACACATCACAAACCACCCAGGATTTGATGCAAGCATAGAAAGAACTTCTAGAACAATAGAATGAGTCAAAATGGTAAAATCTTTCCCTGAAAGCAAAGTGGGATGAGGAAAAGGCACAGTTGCTAGCAGAGCAACTTGAAGTATAGGAAAGGGTTCACAAAGCACTACACTTTGTGATGGTCATAGAAGTGAAGATGGAAGACCATCTCCCACAGCAGGTGACCTAACTGGAAGAAGTAATCTAGAAACTCCAACAGTGCATCATGGATCTAGAGCTCCACACCATGCCCGAGACCCCCGAAGAAATAAGATATCTAAGAGAGGCCACTGCTCGAAGCACAGTTGGCCGATTAAAAACCTTTTCCTTGGAATGTAAGCAGTTGAGTGATAGAATCAACCAGATTTATGAAACCCTCGCAGAGAATCCAGAATTGCAGACATTAGAGGCATAGCTCCAAGAAGAAAAGTAGCATGCATCCATCCTATAGGAGAAGATAAAGACTTTGACCCCATTCGAAAGAATGAAGAGGTTCGCAGAACAATGCACATCCCAACAATAGGTACATACACTGCAAAGTAAAGTGATGGAAGTCTCCCAACGACTTAAGCCAATCCAATAAAAAGCATGCCAACTGTCCACTGAACTTGAAAGCCAGGGAGATGAACTTGAACAGGTTGTCATCACTGCAGAACAAAGCCCAGAAGGACCTCTCAATGACACAGTGATCCAGGAATTTATTGAGCAAGAGGTTGTCGCACTATAGTAGGTTGAAGCAGCTCGAGCCAAGCTCGAGGCATTCGAGGTGGAATTGATCAGACCTGAGTGACTCAGGACGAGTCACAGGTGAGTATTGGGGGCTTGTTGGCCCTTGACCAAGTTTTGAATAATACTTGGTCATATTTGACCGTTTTTGGGACTGCGACAGCTTGCCAAAGATGGAGCGCAACACGAAGCGGAAATTAGGGAATCAAGACCTATTTTTGGTCGCTTTTAGGGTTTTGGGTTGATGTAAAGGGAAAGGGATGTCAGCCCGTGGGTTTACCCACACTTAGGCCCATTTTGTAATCTATAAATAGATACTTAGGCAATGTAAGTAGAGGAGAGTAGTACATCTATGTGATGTATAGCTAAAGGCCTAGTTCTAGTAGTTGGATCTGTGTGATTGGATGTATATTGCAAGTGCTTTGTGCATGATTGTAAGGAGATTGAAAAGCTAAGTGCAAGGAAGAAGAATCTATCAAGTTGCGCAGATATTTTGTCCTGTGTAAAGTAAGGGTCATTGAAGATTTGTGTTGTAAACGCTTGACCGAGATAATATAAAGAAGAATACTTTGTGGACGTAGCCCCAGGGTGGGGGTGAACCATGGTAACTTTGTGTATTGTGCTCTGTGCTTTGATCTAATGTGTTTATATCCTTCTTGTCTAAGTGCTTGTTGTGATTAAATAGATCTAGTTATGCTAGAAATCTGGTCTCCTCGAGTTCTTTTAGATTTCTAGAAATCTACAACAATATATATTTATATCTTGTATTCACTTCCAAAATTGCATTTAGCATTTTCAACAGTCCAATGTTCCTTAAGTTGAATACCTGTATGTATATATGCACATGCCTGGTAGGGGTTATAATTAACACAGTAATAATTATATTTTATTTAACTTAGATGCATATCCTATGTATTTACATAACTCAACTTCATCAATATCTAACACACACAGTAGCTTTCTTAACTTTACTCAATGAATAAAATCAAACTATAAAGACTTATTCTACAATTCGTTTCATTCTACCAGCTATTAATCAATAAAAAAATTTCAACAAGGAATAAGTAGATGTACATATCTTAACAAAGTGTTGGGAAAACAAATGGAACAACCAAGTTCCACCCAACCATAGAACAAAACAACCAATGTACTTTCTTCGTTCACCCCCTATCCTAACCATGAGTCCATAAGGGAGAACTCCAATGCTCCTCTTTCGCTATAGTCCTCTTTCAGATAAGAAATTCCCCTTGCCTCACACTCAGAACAGTGCTCATAACAGCAAGTGATATCCTTTCTCCAGCATACTAAGCAACGTCCTGCCTCCTCCCATATGTTTTATATGAAAAATCATCTAGTACCTAGGTCTTTTTCCCCCTTTGGGAATTTTCGTAACTTTACAAATCCCTAATTTTCAGGGGCTGACAATGGCCAAATTCCACATTTTCAACTTGTAAAATTCAGCCCTGAGGTAGTTCAAGCTTGTTCCCCACTCATGGAGTCATGTTCAATTGATTTCAACCTAGTTGTTCCCTTTGCCCTTCAGCAATTAATATAAAAATATTTGTCATTTACAAGTGTCATAGTCAAAGAGTTGGTTGGGAAAATCAAATATTTTCCCAACAGTCACAATAATTAATTACAATTAATCAAATTCCAAATTTGGAATTTCCATAAATGGAAATAATTTTCCAAATACGAATATGCCAAAAACGGAAATAAATTCCTAAGTGCATATAGACTTTAATAATTAATTTTTGTGGGGATATTACAAAATTTATATGACATTCCTCATTCAATTTTGTATTTAGTATATATACATTCTCGGGAGTTCTAGGAGCAGTACCAGCCAATTTTCCTAAGTCCTCTCTCCTAATCTCACATTTATGGGAATCAAAGATGCAAATGTGCCCCTGATCACAAGTTTGGTTGGCACTTAGTAAGCTAGGTTTAAATTTTTCAACAAGCAACACATCCTTGGCTTTGTCTTTTCCCAAACTCACAGTGCCTTTCCCAAATACGTTACCTAAAGCATTGTCACCAAATGTAACTTTACCCTTTTGTTTCTTTAAGTTCAAAAACTTGTCCTTGTTTCCTGTCATATGTTTTGAGCACCCACTGTTAACATACTAGAGATCTTCTTTATCTTGAGCTTTCAAGGCAATGAGACATTCCTCTTTTGATGTTTTTTTCTTTCTAAAGCTTCTTTTTCTCTCTATTGAACTTTGGTTTTTCTGAGACATCCATTAATCTGAAACTATTGGCTTTATGTCCATAGTATGACATCTGAAGCATTCTAGGTCCCCTTCTTGTAGAGGTGAAAAAGAGTTATAGTTTATGCTTTTAACTTGATTTATTGTTTGGTTATATTTAAGGTTGTAGTTATTAACCCTCAATTTGTTCCTTCTATATGCTCTACAATGAGCTTTGTGTCTGAAATTAGAGCATGTAAAACAATAACCAAAGAAAATGTGAGGATACCTATTTTGATAAACCTTCTTTGGTGTTGTCTTATATTCCTTCTTGATGGGTGGAAGTAGTCCTCTGGAGTTTTGATCATTACTTGTCTTCTCTTTATCTTTCTTCTTGAATGTGCTAAGGAGATCAGTTGCATAATATTTTGAGTTAACTTGGTTTTCTTCTTCAGAATAACCTCCTCCATTTTTATTACATGAATCCCTTTGTGTGGTAATGATCTTATCTAATATTTTAGAGCTATTTTCATATCTTGTTTGAATGAGTTTTGCATCAAGTTATTTTCTTAGGTGAACTATTTATGCCTCCATTCTTTCACAGGTTATTTGTTTTTCTTTAAGAGACTTTCCAGACTTTCTTCCATCCTATTTGCTTCTAGGATTTGGTTTTTCAAGTTTCTCATGAGTTTCTCCATCTCTTTTTCTTTCTGTTCATGTTTTTCCATTTGTTCAACTACAAAACTTTCCAGCTGTCTATATCTGGTTTTGTATCTTCTTAATTCATCCAAGCCACTGAGAAGTTCTCCTTCCATATTAACCTTTGCTTCAACTTCTGAATCTTACTCATGCTCAATTTCTTCTATCTCATTAGGCTCTTCAATACCTAGAAAAAAGACTTCATCATCATCATTGTCACTAGACTCTGATGAACTGTTGTTTTCTTCTTTTGAGTAAAAAAAAAAAATCCCTTTGTAAAAAAAATTCTTGTAGTTGGGTTTTTCCTTTTTCTTGTATTGCTTATTTTTGTCCTCTTCATCTTCAGCGTCCTCCTTGGGATAGTGACACTTGGAAGAAAAATGGCCAACCTTTCCACAATTAAAACATTTGAAAGACAACTTGCCTTTGTACTTCCCTGATTCTTTCTTAAGTTTTTTAATAAAATTGTCTTCTTCTACATCAGATTCTTTGTGATGGATGGATTGATGTTTTTGCTTCTGATTTTTTGTTTTCTTGAGCACCTTGAAGGTTGCCTCTCCTTGTGGGAGGTTCTCATGACCTAATCTTAACTCATAGGCTATGAGGATTCCATACAATTCATCCATGGTGAGTTTATCTAGATTTTCTCAATATTCAAGAGTGGACACTTTAGGATTGTATAGAATAGGTAGTGTTCTTAGTATTTTTTCAACTAGACCATTGTCTGACACTTCTACTCCCAAACCTATGATTGCATTAACAGTACTCTAAGATATTTTCTTCATCCTTCATTTTTAGACCTTCATATTGTACTTTGAGAGTCTGGAGTTTGGCCCTCTTTACCTTGGAATCTCCTACATATATAGTTTACAATTTATCCCAGAGTTGTTTTGCATTATTATAGTTTAGTACTTTAGCTAGGATTTTCTTACTCAATCCAGCTTGTAGTGTGTTTAAAGCCTTTGCATGTTCCCAAAAAAATTTCTTGTATTCTGCTTCTATGGGAGTGGATTTTGGAACATCATATCCCTTTTCAACTAATGTCCATACTTCCAGTCCAATGGACATCAGATAGTTTTTCATTATAACACTCTAAAATACACGGTCTTCACCATCAAATAGGGGGATTTTTTATGACATCTTCAACTATTGATCCATTCTTATGTATATTTATCTTCAAGTGATTTAAACCTTTTGTGAAGATACCTTCTCTAATACCAATTGAAGGATCGGATCATGTCACTGAGAGGGGGGGGGGGTTAATCAGTGACAAAATAATTTTATCAATTTTCTTTTGTTAATGAAAAAAAAAAATTAACACAATATTTTATCGTGGAACCCAATTGGGAAAACCACAAACAGTTTTCTATTAACTACAAAAATTTTCTTTACATGTTACATAAAAGGAAGATGTTCTTCCTCTTACATCAGCACCAACTGATCAGGATGCACCTGCACCCTTGTTCACTAGCACCAACTGGTAGGAGGCTTCAACCCGTTGTTTAGTCACCTACAACTGACAAGGAAGCACCTACTCCCCTGTAGGCTCCAACCTACCCTTGCGCCACCCAACCACCCTTAATTTATGAATCTGGAAAACTTTTATATCATGTCTTCATTGCTTCTCTCTTTTCTTCTGTGATTTAATATATCTTATGATTCGGATTGCAGAGACACATTCTTCTCACCACTCTTTCTCATTTATATAATCTTCAAAACGACGTGAGTTATACCACATTGTGTCCTTTCGTTTGGACCATCATACCTCTTCATATAAATTAACCATAATCTTTGCAACTACTGCAAAAATTGAGTTTTGTTGAGGCTCTTCCTTCAAACCATTACATATGAAAGACAATGAAAAACCATGGGCTTATTGATTTAAGCGATGTATAATCTTTTACCTTTATTCTTCTTATTCCATATGACCACAGGCGGTGACCAGGCGTTAGGCCAAGCTAGTGCTTGATCATTTACCAAAATCAATGGTCACGTTTTAATCTCCCGATGAGATGGACGATTCTCGTTTACTTTGGGACTTCGACTATTCTACTTACGTTATCCTTCCATTGTACTTGATCAATGGTCACATTTTAATGTCACGATTAGATGGACGGTTCTCATTTACTTCGAGACTTCGGCTACTTAGGTCATTTGCTGGTGGTGAAACTCCCGAAGTAAAACTCCCAAAGTGACGTAACTTATTGACATCACTTGATGACATGGAACGAGCCGAGTGGCTGCCACGTGTCACTTAGATTCATGATTTACACATACCTAAAATGTCGATTTCGTCTTAACACTTGTCATTATCCGACTGTGCCACGTGTCCTTGCTGACATGGTATACTAACATAGATCTCCCGATATGGCACATATTCTTCTCCTTGACCTAATGGTTAAGATACTTCTGATCAGACGACTCATATTCACTTCGGGATTTCATCCTTCGGGACTTTGGGTAATTCAATTTTTCCACTTCTGAGTTCTTCCATAGTCAGATTCCCCGAAGTGTAACCTCCTCACAAGTTTTAACCCAAAATGATGTTGTTCGTTGATCATGATCTTAGATCGACGGCTCGATCTATCTACAATGTTGCTTTGCCTTGGTTTAAATCCAATGACTCTTCTTCTTTGCTTATCCTATCCTTCCACTTTAAAGTTATCCAACGACTATCGGAAATTCGGGTATTCGAGATCTCATCCCTTTTTCCTTTCTTATCCTATCCTTACACTTAAAGTGATCCAACAACTATCGGGAATTCAGGTATTCGAGATCTCATCCCTTTTGCCTTGATTATCCTATCATTCCACTTAAGGTGATCCAACAACTATCGGGAATTTGGGTATTAGAAATCTCAGACCTTTTCCCTTGCTTATCCTATCATTCCATCAACTTGATCCATCAGTCAAGAATGGTCCCGGAGTAGATCAATGATCAGGGATGATTGTGGGTTCCCAATTAGCACGACATTTAAAACTATCATCGAGCTCCGCAATGGAAAATTGTTCAATGGTAGTGGAACTGATGCCAACCATAGATCTATTTGGCAGGTGACGATCGATGGTTTAGATTAATTGTGGGATTGGAATTAGCGTGTTGTTTAATTCTCCCTTCGTGCTCTACAATCAATCCACGGCTTTGATTTGCGCTTTCATATTCGACGGTCACGACTTAATTTGATTGTTTGGTGGATCAACCATAGTCGTTGATATTTGAATCTATAAGATCTGATAGTCTAATATAATTGCGGGATTGGAAATAACACATTGTTTAATTCTCCTTTCGCTCTTTGCAATCTATCCATGCCATTGATCTGGAGCTTGCGTATCAATGGTCTTGATTTGATCTGATCGTTGACTAGTCCTCCAACGATCCTTCTCTTGTAATATGATGGTCTAGACTGATTGTGGGATTGGGAATAACACATTTTTAATTCTCCTTTTTATCTCCACAATCCATCCTTGTCATTGATATGGTGCTTGTGTATTCAATGGTCCCGACCTGATATGATTGTGTTTCTACAATGTGCTTTCCCTTCTGAGTTTCATTGTGTCATCTCTTCTGAGCTTTGATCTTCATTCGCTAACCCTCTTTAGCTTTAATATCTACATATCATCCTACTGTTTGACATCAATGACAACACATTAATGACACTATGTCCAACAATATTTTGAGACCATTCCTCATCATGGTATTCCAGGGCTATGGATAGATGGTTTGGAAATATTGAGATAGACACAGATGCGAGCATATGAAGTGTACCTTCTCTTCTTGGTTTCCTCGAAGGAATTGAAATAAACCCCAATAGTGTTTCCAATTTCTAAAAGGATCTCTTCTAACCAGAAATCATGTGGCAAGGAATAAAGTTGTATCCATCCTGATGCTTGCACAAAATATTCTTTTTCGGGGATAAAATTCTTCGTCCAAAAGCGCAGGAAGAGGTCAGTCGAGTTGAAAAAGTATGGTCCCCCATCAAAGATGTAGTTTTGATCTTATAGGTTGTGAAATATTATAGTGAAAAAACCCTTGGATCCCATATGTAGGTCATAATGACCCTTGGGTTTCCACCACTAGTGTATCCATTTGACAATCTCGTGTTGAGAAGAAAAGAGGCTTAAGAATTTTCCTACCAGAGAATAATCCCTCATATATTATTTTTGTTCTTCAATTATGGGCATGATGACCACATATTTCGGTGGTAGACATGCTTAAGGAATGCATTTCCCAGGTTCCCAAGGACGAGCCTCTTTTGCATGAGTTGGTCCTGGATAAATATCCATATCTTTTCCTTTTAATATGCCCTCAAAGAAAAACTAAGAATGAAGGTCAGGGGGAGGTTCAAAGGACCACTGATGGAAGTCACCACTTGTGTTATCCTGCACAACGAATTGGCTATAGGAGGCACCTCACGACCCTCCCTCAGGTGGATTCATGGCTTTCCTTGGCCCAGGGTGACCTGGTGCAACAAAGAGCAAATAAATAAACCCTTGCCGCAGAATGAAACCCTAGTAGAGCATTACCTAGAGCATTCATGTCACAAGCCATGTTAAAATATATAACTTAAAACCTTATAATCATAAGTGTCATAATTTTGGTGTGAAAGGCCTTTAATTTTCTTTCTTCTAATCATGGCGACAACATAATTGATTCAATATGAGGTTAAAGAGTCTCGTAAACTGCTAACAAAGAAACCATTCATGCATATGAGAATAATGAAATACCATGCTGTATTTTAATTTAACCAATTGTTTGCAGGTCACATTTCTTTTTCAAAAAACAAGGAGCAAAATCAACTTAGTGCAACTTCTCTAAGGGGTCCCACCTAATATTTAAATAATATACTAATAAGAATATTATAATGCATTGCAATATTTTACAGGCAGGATTCCTATTGTGCAATATTTTTCATCAACAACTGGCGACTTCACAGGGAAATATGCTTGTAGAAACTTAGAACTCATGAACTTTGGTTTTGACAAAGTCAGCAGGGGTGTGTAATAAGAAGTGATAAAAATAGATCAAGAACAAAAATTTATACAATAGGGGGATATAAAATGAAAATCGAAATGATATGTGAAATAGGAATTCGTGGAGAAACTTATGAAAAGTGAGACATATGAGGGGGTTTAGTCCTATTTGTATAACTAGCAAAGAAACAATATCATTTGCTTGGATGAAACTTCAACTTTTTCACAAATTTTATACTATCATCTGATATGTTGTTATTAAAATGGAATGAAGGGTAGAAAGGGAAAGGAGAAAAAGGGAGAGTCACAACCATCAAGTTAGTAGCAAATCATTTAATTGAAGGTACAAGAAATGTTTCATCAACATTTAAAGAAAAGAGAATCATAATATCTATGTTGTTTGTTTAATTTCTAAACTGAACGACAATATTTCTAGACAATGATCTATCTAATGACTTGACTGATACCGTCGACTCTGCCTCATCAAAGGTTCAAAACTAGAAAATGCAGATAAAATTAATAAAACAAAACAACAAAAAGTACTCAAAGTAAACAAGCATGTACAAAAAGTATTTACAAAGAACTCAATCAAAAATCAACTTGGTTCGACATAGTGCTTGATATGCGAACCATTAGTACTATAGGAAAAAAAATCGATCATCCATGTCCTTTAACAAATAAGAGTTAGTACCGGGGACAAAAGCAATTTTAAATGGACCTAGCCATAATTTCTAGAACTTTGAGTGTCTTCCTTTTTCAGCATGAGCATAATCCCAAAGTAACACTTTCTCATCAACCTTGAAATCGGTGGATTTGGTCTTTTTATAAAAATATTTTCTGACTATTTGCTACCATTTTTTAAAATTATCTAGAGCATGACCTATTTGTTCTTCTAAAGCGAGCAAGGCATTCATTCTTTGAGAAATATCAGTAGAATTTGATTCTTCAGTTTGCAACACCAAATGTAAGGAGGTAAATTCTAGTTCAATGGGCATAATAGCCTCTTGAATGACCAACAAATGAAATGGGGTAAATCCTGTACTAGAATTAGTAGTAGTAGGATCTGCCCAAAGTTCATATGTGAGAAGTGTGTGCCACTGGCGGGGCTTATCCTCTATAATTATTTAAATATTTTGACCAGGTTCTTGTTAGTTGACTCATCTTGCTCATTTCCTTGAGGATAATAGGCATAGGAAGCAAAGTGTTTAAAACCAAATTTATTAATAAATTGAGTCATCTTTGCAGAGATGAAACCTGGTCTGTTATCTAAAATGATTTCTAGGGTAATACCAAATCGATAAAAGATATTGGATTCTAAGAAGGAAATAACCTACTCATCTTGAGCATGCCTAAGAGGTACAACTTCATCCAACTTTGAGAAGTAATATATAGTTGTCAATAAATAAACATGACGCAAAAAATGGTGGGTTAATAGGACTAACAAAATCTAAACCCTATTTAGAGAAGGGAAAATATGGAAGAACAGGATGTAAAGGAATGATATAGAAGTGTTATTTACCAACAAAATTTTGGTATTTATCACAAGCCCTCATGAGTTGATAGGAATCTCTAAAAATATATGGCCAGTAATAACCATTCCTTGTGATTTTAAAAGAAATGTTTTTAGCAGAAAAATGATCACCAATATGAACAACAGAGTCCATTGATCCTTAAATCTCATTCAATATCCTTTGAGCTGCATTATCCTCAATACATCATAGCAATAACCCATCAACAGACCTTCTAAACAAAGAATCTCCTATAATGAGATACTTAGAAGATTCAAGGTGAAGCCTCCTTCGTTGATGAGAATTTAAATGATTTTGAATTTGAAATAATAAGTAATGGATGAGATCTTTATACCATGGGTGTTCAAATAAAGTGATATTTTGGATTTCAACGTAAAACAATGTTGACAATAGACTATCGTCATCTTCAGAAAATTCACTTGGTTCAAGATGTTGAGCTAAGTGAAGGGATAATTCACATCCCTTAATCACTTTGGATGTCATGACCGTAAAATAATTCTCCTGGATATTTGCAAGACAATGTGCAAGTTTCCCTAAAAGATAAGTTTGTGAACGCAAAAACTTAACAACGTACAAAAGGACTTTTACCTGTGTCTGCTTGCTTAGAATAAAATGGAGAAATTTCTCTATATCTTTAACAAGAGAGAAATCATGTTTTTCAATATAAGAATATTTAAATTCATCATCTAATAGACTTTGAATCATGTAATCTACAATTGTTTCATTTTTTTGGTCATCATTTTACAGAGGAATAGTAGAAATTGCTTCTTTTGTAGTGTTTGTGTATATAATAAAGTCTTTTTCAAAATTTGGTTTCACCAAAAATGGTGTAGAACTAATTGCTTTCTTGATTCTTACGAAAACATTTTTGACATCATCTGAACAAGAGAAAGGATGATCCTGCTATAGTATATTATGAATTGGTTTAACAATGAAAGAAAAATCAGGAACAAACCTTTGGACAAAATTTATAGTGGCCATAAAGCTTGAAATTTTTTCTTAGATGTATGGGTTGGAAGATTTAATATAGCATCAACCCTCTCATGATCAATGCTTATTCATGAATTAGAAACAATATGACCGAGAAGTTTGCCTTGAGTGACACTGAAAATAGACTTCAAATGATTCAAAGAAATGTCGAATTTTCTACATCGCATGAAGTCTTTTTGAAGATGACTAAAATGATCTGATAGGGTCTTAGAATAAATTGTTAAATCATAAAGATAAACCTGAATGTTTTTACTGATAATATCATCGAAATCTAATTGCATATCTCTCTGAAAATTAGCACCTATATTGGACAAGCCAAAAGGCATGCGTTCATAAGCAAAGGTGCCCCAACGAGTTGTATATTTGGTTTTATGTTGATCCATCCTTTTAAATTTGATTTGATTATATACAGAAAAACCGTCAAGTAAGGACATCATATTGGATCATGCACCCTATTGTAACATCATTTCCATGTTAGGCAATGGAAAATTGTCTTTAATACTTGCCCTATTCAAAGAACAAAATCGACACAGAGTCTAATCTAACATGTTTTCTTCTAGATGGGAACAAGATTTGATACCCATTCATAATACTTAAACAAAAATATTATGTGAGCATTTAGAATTTTTTCCACTTCTTTTCAGATTGTAGCTTCAAGGGAAGGATTCACAAGTCTTTGCTTTTGATTAACTGGTTTTTCCCCTTCCTTAATGAGAATGGCATGTTGTATAACACTTGGATCAAAACCACGAAGATCCTCATAAGACCAGGCAAAAACATCATGAAATTCATGGAACAAGTCCATAAACTTATTTTTTTCTTGATAAGAACATTGGGCACCTATCTTAATGATATTTGGGGACTAAGGGGTTCCAATGTTCAAAGGGATGGTATCCCTAACTTTTCTTTTAGACTCGTCTTCTTTATTAATTTCTTTATTTCCTACATCACTCGTCGGGAATGAACTCTCAAGAGCAATTAAACTTTTAGGAATTTTATCATTTTCAAAGGATATTATTTTCTTAGGCTTATAAGTTTCATTCTGTAAGAAGGAACAAATGCCTTCATCATTTGGAAAAACTTGCTAAGATTCTACGTTATCAGGGAGACGAGGTTGGTAGAGACAAAAAACATACAATTTGGTCTCTATGGTAAAATATTCCATGTAGGAGAAGCTGCAAAAACAGCTAATATGTCAACCATATAATTAAGTTCAACTTTTACATGAGTGATGTTAATAGATAGTAGATTTGAGATTAATGCCCACACATCCTGGGTGTATTGCTTTGGTAACTTGTTGTTGGGATTATATATCTTCGTGACTAACTTTACAACAAGTCCGGAATCACCAAAGACAATAAGATGACCACAAGAAAGGTTATAATCATTTTCAATGCCAATTAATAAGGCTTCAAACTCAGTGACATTGTTTGTACAAGAAAATTCTAATCTATAGGATAAATTATGAATTTTTCCTATAGGAGAGTATAATATAATACATGCTTTGTTTCCTTCATTTGAACACGCACCGTCAAAGTGCATATGCCACATACTGTCATCATAATCGGTTGGTTGAAGATGCATGTCATCTTCATCAACAAATATTGAATACACACCCATGTCTTCTTCAACATAATTTACATTAGGCTGAGGAACACTTTCAATATAAGGTGAAATCCTTCCTTCCATTAGTACAATAATATTCTTTACATTATTAGGGATGGATAAATGTGAACCGTCTAGCGAAAGGTAACCATCGATTAAGGCTTTCCAGTCTCTACCCAAAATGATTGAATAGTTACTTAAATGCATATCAATTACTTGTATGTTTAGGGTGGTTCTTATTTTAGGATGAGCGCAAAGTACTAGGGTTACATCTTTGATTTCACCTATGGTAGATTAATTTTGTTGATTATTATAGGAGAGCATACTCCTTGCATTTTTTTTGTACAAGAAAGGCCTAGCTCTTTCATAATAATCTTTGACATAACACTCGGATCAGATCCAACATCTATGAGGCAACAATGAGCTATTTTATCCATAATATTTACAAAAACATAAAATGGAGGATATTTTACATGGTGCTTAAAGTTATTTACACCTATTTTATTTACATTTGAATAATCTCACTCAAGATTTTCAGTCAAATTAGCTACTGTGGAAATTTTACCTTCCATAAAAAATTTAAGATGTTGTTGTTGTTCTAGGATGGCAAACATGTCCAAAAGAGAAGAATTCTCTTTAATATTAGCCAATTGATTGAGAATATTATATTTGGAGGGAGGGAAAGAAAAAATTGTCCCTGACTGTTTAGAGTCTTGACAGTCTATGAGTCAGTACCTTTGGGATGATGTGCTTGGGTTTGAAGTAGTGCGGGGAGGATTAACTTTGTTTCAATTGGGGTAAGATTTTTTTCTGGTATTAACTACCATAACATCATCTAGTTGATCCCAATCCCAAACAACAATATTAGTTTCAGGATTCTTACCGAAGATTATGTCCCTAACATTCTTTTTAATCTCACAAGTGCTTTCGTCATGATTTTCTTCACAAAAATTACACCAGGCACGAGACATTATAGCCTTTGGTTGAAAAGAGTTATGATTTGGACTCCTAAAAGATGTCTGAGAATAAGTTTCAACAGGAGAGGAAGAAGAAGTGATTCATTTCCTTTCATAAGAAATCATTCTATTATTCATATCCTGCATAAGTAGAAAGATTGCAGACATGTCAGTTTGTTTGACATAGTCTCCCTTAGGAAGATCAGTTCTTTCTAACTGCTCTTCGTAATCAATAAAAGTTTGAATTGAAGATCCGAGATTATCTATAGTATTTTCTTCCAATATATGGCGATAGGAAGAGGGTAGAGCATTGTAATAATGCATGAAAGTAGCCTGGTTTCGGGATCGGATCAATTCAGGAATTTGATTATACAACTTAGTGAAACGAAGATTGAATGATTTAATAGTTTCATTGTTGTTATAAGAAATATTATTATATTTCCTTAGTTGATCAACTAGGATTTTAGGTTATCCATAGGTAGGTTTAAACCAATAGACCAATTCTTCCCACGTAGAAAATATTTTTGGGGCTAAGTCAAAAAAATATGCAACAACCTTCCCTTCAAGAGAATTGACAAATAAGTGCATGCAAGTATCATTGTCATTCGCCCCTATATTATGGAATGCATTGGCAAATTCTATCAAGTGTTCATTTGTAGTAATAGTTCCATTTCATGATAACTTAGGCAAATGATCCTTAAACTTTGGAAGGGGTTGGGCGGCTGGTGTAAAATTCAGGGAGAAGATACTGTTGGTTGTGGAGCCTGATTATCTTCTTGATTCAGAGCACCTTTCTTTCAACCGTGTTTATACCCCATGAAGTATTTACACCCCAGAAGTATGTACACTCTTCCATGCGGGGGAGTACAGAGGGGGGGTACCCCCTTTGCGGGGTTCGGGGGGTCCATCCCCCCGGCTGGGGGGTCTGGGGGCAAGCGGGCCCCCAGCAGGGGTTCGGGGGCAGCGTCCCCTGATGGGGGTTCAGGGGCAAAGCCCCCGAAGCAAAAATTGCCTTGTAAAAATATATTGTAATTTCATTGTAAATCTGGACCGTTCATTATAAGGTCGCAGATCTAACGGTAGAGATTATGTTAGGGTTTTTTTCCCTAGAAGGCAACCCTCTTTTATGAGGG
>ML794774.1:232298-254954 GCA_009831015.1 Picea engelmannii
AAATTAACTAAGGAAATGTGTCCCAAGACACAGGAGGAGATAGAATACATGTCCAGGGTCCCATACTCATCAACAGTTGGCAGCTTGATGTATGCAATGGTTTGCACAAGACCAGATATTGCACATGCAGTGGGAGTTGTGAGTAGGTACAGAACATTGGTAAGCAGTAAAGTGGATTCTCATGTATTTGAGAGGTACTACTACACATGCATTATGTTTTGGAGTTTCAGACACTTTTCTACAGGGATATGTTGATTCAGATATGGCAGGTGATAAAGACAGGAGGAGGAGCACCACAGGGTATGTTTTTACTATAGGTCGAACAGCAGTAAGCTGGATTTCGAAACTACAAAAGGTTGTTTCACTTTCAACAACAGAGGCAGAGTATGTTGCTTCTACAGAGGCTAGTAAAGAGATGATTTGGTTACAAAGGTTTATGGAGGAATTGGGAAAGAAGCAGGAGAACAGCAGGTTGTACTGTGACAATCAGAGTGCCATTCACCTTGCAAAGAACTCAGCCTTCCATTCGAAGAATAATCATATACAGTTGAGGTACCACTTCATACGATCCACCTTGGAAGATGGACAATTGAACATGGAAAAGATACACACTAGCTAGAATCCTGCAGACATGTTAACAAAGGGAGTAACCAGGGAGAAACTGAGTTCTTGCTCAGTTTCAGTTGGTCTTCAAGAATGAAGATGAAGATGATAAATTTTCCAGGTCCAAGAAGGTTTAGAGTCCATCATATACAGCAGCAGTGGAGTTGTTGATATCAGTCTCCAAGTGGGAGATTGTTTGTTGTGGAGCCTGATTATCTTCCTGATTCAGAGGTCCTTGCTTTCAGTCGTGTTTATACCCCATGAAGTATTTATACCCCAGAAGTATGTACACTCTTCCACGCGGGGGAGTGCAGAAGGGGGGTACCCCCTCTGCGGGGTACATCCCCCCAGCTGGGGGGTTTGGGGGCAAGCAGGCCCCCAATGAGGGTTCGGGGGCGAAGCCCCCGAAGCAAAAATTGCCTTGTAAAAGTATATTGTAATTTCATTGTAAATCTGGACCGTTCATTATAAGGTCGCAGATCTAACGGTAGAGATTATGTTAGGGTTTTTTTCCCTAGAAGACAACCCTCTTTTATGAGGGAAATGTATTGCGGCTATGGATGATGGTGAATATTGTATTCTGAGAGAGGAGACTGTGAGAGAAAGAAGAGGAAGTTACAGCGGGTTTTGTTGTAGGTTGTATCCCTTCATTTGCTGGATAATAATAAAGGAAGGACCTGGCAATTGCTCTGGTGGACGTAGCCCACACTGGGTGAACCACGTAAATCTGTGTCTCTCTTGTATTGTGTTTCTTCTGTGTTTTGTTTCTGCATTTGTTTTATTTTATTGCTCCGCGGTCTTGTTTTTCTAACAGATATGTGCCACTGGGTGGTGGTAGCATCTTCTTTGAATTGAAATAAGACATACTTTTTAATGACTTTTTCCAGATTAGTTGTAGATTGAATTGGAATTTGATGGCTATAAATACTTCCAATTATAGATTAAGTTGAAGGTTGTGAAGAGGAGGAACCTTCGGTACCACTACCACTACCAGAAGATGTCATATTTAAAGTGAAGGAAATTACATGTAGAGTGGAACTAGCCGAATTGGATAAAGTATGATGAAGAGAAGTTTGTTGGCTTTGTATGACAACCTTTCTCCTTCCTATTTCAAATATAGGAATATTCTTAGGTGACAACCCTCTTGTTCTTCAAGAAATATGAGATCTAGATGGCATGTGAAAAATGTTTCAACAAGGAGGTTTATTTTTAGGTTGCCTTTGTCAGGCTTTCCATTGTTCACGTAATATAATATCTTTGGAAATGACTCCCCAAGTACAGGGGAGTTCAACACGAGTGTCATAAGTTTCTAAAATGGTATTGAATAAGGTCAAAGAAATTTTAGTTTGATCATCAAGACCATCACCAATATTGGGATGTCTAGTAATAGGTACAGTCATAGAATCAATCAATTAAAACCAAAATAAGAATAGGAAAAAAAGGAAATTAATTACAACAATAAAGTACAACAACCACAGAGATATGGATAGATCTCCCCAATATGGTCGCCAAATAAATGTTGAGGAAAAGGTATGAGGAACCTCACTCCAACATTTTCAAATCTTACTAGGCTAGGGTAAAATAGTTGGGATTATCACCGGGGGTTTATATCCTAAAACAAAATTATCAATTGATTCTCTAGAAATAAGTAGAAGGAATCAATGTTGTATTTTTGCAATTTAACAGTGCAAAAGAAGAAATTGAAAAAATGTATATGTACTGTGTGTTTTTAAGGAACAAATGAAATTCAGATCTAAAAATAGTATCAGAAAATACACATGTGATACAAAATCAACAAAGTGATTTTATTTATTTCATTCTGAATTACAATCATAACCCCTTTTCAAATCCCTGCAAGGATATGGAACAAGATAAAATTTAGAGGTCTTTGATGGGAACCATACAAAAATATTCTGACAACAAGAGAGGACTGAGACTAGATGTTTGGATCAACTTAGCCACAAAAATATCATTGTATGAATATGAAAAATATTCCCTATAAATAATGAATCTAATTCATATACAAATCAAAATACACATACTATCAAGATCGTATGATCGACCTTTCACGAATAAGCTGCCAAAATATATATCTCAATCCTTGAATCCTGCAATCTTCAATAAGACCATGCTTTCAACAAGAGGGTTAAGACTCAAAGATAACTCAGAATGAATGAAAGTAAATAATCTCACAAGAATAAGAGTAGACCTTAGATCAGAAAATTCTTCCTTGTTCTCTCTCCCTTTGTCCTTTCCTTTGATTTAGCTTTTGTCTTCCTCAAAAGAAGTTGTGGTAGCTTCAAACTACCATTAGTTACATCATAATTGACTTAATATTAGTTAGGGACAAATAATAATAATAATAATAATAATAATAAAGGGTTCATTAAATAATAACTAATAGGTGGGACCCCTAATCTCTTTTTAAGTTTGATTCCCTCCTTGTTTCTCCATATTTTGGTTTTTTAATAATTCATGCCACCTCATAAACACACAAACAATCACTTGAATATTCTCTTGTGTCTCCCCAAAATTATCCACATATATACATCAATAAATAAATATATTTTTCCACCACAAAAATAAATAAGACCGACTATCGAAAAATGAAGATAATAGTACCAAGTTGTCTGAAAATAACATAAAAAATTGTTAAACAATAATCAAAAGCCATATTTACTATCAGAAGAAGTATGTTTCTTCAAATTGTTTGTTGTCTTTTCTTCTCTGTTTGTAGAGCTAATCTTCTCATTGCTTGGTTGATTGGACACATGAGGCTAAACTTCACTAAGACCTAAAGAATGTTCATTATTCTTCTGGGCATGAGAAATAATTAACTAGGAGAAGTCACTAGAGGACTTGGCATGAATGAGCATTTTTTTACCTTTGCTTGACAAAGGTTCAAGGATGGTTGTCTTTGGTTTTTTACTGGCATATGAGGACTGAGAAGGAGATGCAATATGATCAATTTTTTGGGCATGTTGGTTATGTGGAGGTGGAGGATGGAATGGTAATGAAATTGTCGGGCAACCAGGATGATGGACTGCAGTTTGGTTGATAATGTCTTTCCAACCATCATTAACAAGGACCACTAGCTGGAGTGAGAAATGAGGTGGAACATGGATGCATGAGAGATTCTGATGAGGTTAGAAAGGGGCCTATGAGGTCTATGATGCAGTTGAAATACCCCTTGACCCACTAGGTTGAAGAACCCAGCTTGAAATAGTTGATTTAACTCTTGAGGGTCATCTAGATCATTCCTCCCCCCTTAGGAAGAAATGGTCCTCATTGCGTCAAGTTCCCTTGGGAGACGGGGAGACTTCTGCTAAATCTAAATCTTGGTGTGTTGCTTACCTTGTTGAAGAAGTTGTCCTACTTAGCTTGTTGAAGGATGTCATGATCCTGTTGTTGGAGGGGTTGGATCCATTCAACCAATCTATCTGCATGATCTACTTGAGTGTGGGATGAATCTATCGGTGAAGATGCAACATGAACAGTATGAAGGGTTTTGTTATAACCTTTCTAGATTGGGTAGTGTGGAGGCACCCTTGTAGGTGCAGCAAGAACATCTTGGTACTCATGTACAATCTTGTCGATCTACTTTTGTTAGATATAAAGGTCTTGGGATGAGGTTGCAGTGGTTGCAATGTCCTTCTTTTCACCTTCTGATCGGATTGCAAAGAGGCTAAACGTTGCATTATGAGAGATTACTTTGTGGCATTGTTTTGGTGGGAGAATAGTCGGAACTACCTATGGTATCCGGTGTAGTTGACCCCCTAGAGTAAAAATGATGTTATGGGGTCGAGACTCATAAACAACATGATGCCTCCACATATATGGTTGGCCTTATAGAATGTCACAAACTTCTAGTGGGGAAACATCACACAATACCTCATCCTTGAAGGGATTGATGTCGTAGGACAGGCGACATTGTTGGCTTACATGAATATCTTGACCCTGGCGAAGCCACCCGATAATGTATGGTTGTGGGTGTGGTGTTTTTATAAAATCCAATTGCTTGACAACTTATGTTGAGATGATGTTATTTTGGATTCTACTATCAATAATAAAATGCATTGGGGTCCCCTTCACCCACATCTGTGAATGGAAGAGTCGCTCCCCCTCCTCAGAATCCTCTTCTAGTTGGATTGTTGCAGTTGCGACAGTAGTAGTGGGTTATGCATCAATGATCTGTCTCCTTTTATTATTTTTTGAATCAGGTTCCAAGTCGGGGTTCGACTCTTTGTCTTTGAGCTTGGCCACTAATGACTATATTGAGTGACATTCATCAGTGTTCTGCCAAGAGTTGTTGTGGAACTCACACCACTTTCCGGTGTCTTTCTTAGACTTCCTGTTAACCTTCTTTGCTTTCATCTGGGACTGGCTCTCTTGAGGTTGGTCTTCCTTTCTCTTTCCATGCTTCTCCCACTTACTCTACTGCTTGAATTTCTGCTCAATTTTGACTACATATCGATAAGAAAATCTCAGTGAGGAGATGTCCAAGAAATCGATCTTTGTTTGGATGTACCTGTGTATACCACTACGGTACTTCAAAACCGGGTGTTTCTTGGAGTCTTTGATACCCAACTTTGAGTGCAATGTATGAAATATGTTGGTGTACTCTGGAACCGTCTGGTCTCTTTTATGATGTAGAGTTGTCCATCTCATATATTGACCATCATAGTTTCTGACAGAGTAGAAATCCTCCTTTAGGGAATCTACAAAGGTCGCCTAAGTGGGTTCTCTCCCAAATAGTGTAGATTCACCCTCAATGTACCTCTCCCAGTAGCCTTCCCACCAAGCTCTAACACAGGGAAGGGATTTAAGGACCGCAAAGGTGATCGTTTCATTGTCGAAATTTTTTTGGACAGAGTAATAACCTTCTAGAAGATTCAACCATTTTTTTAGAGAATTTGCATCTATCTGGCCTTTCAAATAAGGGGATATCAAAATTGAATTGTACCTTGAAGTGTGTCACACTTGCGAAATGGTTTCTTGTTGAATATGCCTCGGTTTTCGCCATTGGTAGTCTTCAAAGGATCTGAGCGAAGTTGTCCATTATCTTGTTCCTTTGTCTCATGAGGGATTCCTCAAGCAATGTCTTGAAATGATATCATGCTCTGTCATATCTCTTTTATTCCTCCATGGGAGGTCGCTTGGGCTAGCGAGAGTGGTTGTCCTCAAGTGAAACTAGCTCGAGACCCAAATCTCTATACCTTGACCTCGTCGGGGACCTGCTCTGAGAAATGAAAAGGATCATACTTCTCTGATACCACTGATCTAGATTATTTTGAGAACGACATGAAGGAAGAAATATAACTGAGATATAATAATGAAATACAAAAAAATATAGAAGAGAACATAAAAATACAGTGAAACCCAAATTCTATTATTGAATAAGATAGAAAAACATTGTAGAACACAAACTGGAAAAATGGGATAGCTTATCTCTAAAACGAAAGAGATGTTGGCTATGCTTCATTCACAAGAAGATTTACATCACATTGCATTGCATGCTTAAAGGTCCCCCTTCACCTCAATTATATATGAGAGACTGAGAGGAGAACAATTCCCATGATGCATGTGGGATAAATTGGACTAAGTTTATAAAATGGCATAGGCATGTAAAACACTAGGACTTCCCAGGACTGTAGAGTTCTAATGGGATATGGTGCATTAACGTTATGTTGTAGGCAAGTACATAAGACCACTAGGAAATCATTAAATGATGTCTGTAATTAACAAATGAAGATGACATTACATTCCATTCCCCATCAAAAGGGTGAATATCACAGTTTATCAAAACCACAGGCTCAAAATGGTGATTCATTCGAAGAGGTGGATGGTCACTGAGATCCATTTGAATCATGCCATCTTCATTCTCAATTGTAAATCTTGTTAATAATGCTCACTATTCTAATTCATAATTTATTTTTCCAATTACAAAGTTTCTATAAAATCACATTTCTTTTGGAATAGAGCATGGAAAAAATAAAATGATTTTGGGGAAAAATGAGGGTTGTATAATTTGTGTAAAATGAAATTATGGAGGGAAGTGATAACCATCAGTTTTCTTTCCACATGCAAACATTATCCATCAATCATCAACCTTCAAAATAAAACTCTGTATTTTTTTGTTCTTTGTATTATTTGAGAATTAAGTTCACTAAAATATATCAACTGTAAATGTGTTGAACCTACACAGAATAGATCTAGCTAGAAAATAACACACACACTTGCAGAGATAAATTGAGAGAGAAGAAGCAAGAGAGAAAGTATGGAATAGTTATCATTAACCAAAGGAATAATGAATAATTTGCACATGATATACTATGTATAACTCAACCAATGCACACTAGAGGAGAATCCAATGCGCCATAGTGGTGGTCTAGAGTGATCTGGACACACACCAACAATTACGGGAGTAAACTTCCACCTAGTATAGTCTCTCGAGAAGTTACGAGAGTGAACTTCCACCTAGCTGAGTTAACTAGTCTATCAGTCTTTCGTTAATTGACTGAAACATAGTGAAGTGAGGAGGAGATCATGGGTAATGCGCTAGTCTGGTGATGATCCCAAGGACAATGCACATTAGTTGGTGATGATCCTAATGTTGCATGGTGACAATACCAATGTAGCATATAGACTCCACTCAACTGATCAAACTGAAGTGAAAATTGAAGAGAATATTCTCCCTAGAGGAATATTCTTCCTAAAATATAGGAGACTGAATAATGACTAATAAACAAGGAAAAACCTTAGGGAAAATAAATCCTAGGTGTGTATGAAGTAACTCAAACACCGCCCCTGAAAATCACTGTGGTGAAAATAAAGAATGGGTCCCGACAATGAGGCCATGTTAGGTACCCAAATACTAAAGATACACTGAAATAAAGTGAGGAAAGAGGGAAAACATCATGGGAAAAACCCCCCCTCAAGGTACAATGTATGTAAAAAGAAGAACTGACAGTTGCTAGGTAATTGTGTCCTTCACTCCAAGACAACTTTGCAGAGAATGGAACTTCTGCTTAGTGAAGGTCTTGGTGAAGATGTTTGTAGTTTGTTCTGCTGAAGGATAGAACTACAGGTCAATTATCCCCTTGTGTACTAAGTCCTGGATGTAGTTGATGTGGATCTTGATGTGCTTCATCCACTACCTCTGAATTGGATCTTTTCATAACTTCAGAGTGCTCTGGTTGTCACACCATATGACGATTGGTTGATGAAACTGAATGCCCAACTCAATGAGAAAATGTTGTAGCCACATAGCCTGAATTGTTATGTTAACTACTCCTCTGTACTCTGCCTCGACTGAAGATAGAGAAATAGCATCTTGCTTCTTGATCAACCAACGGATAGGATTGAAACCAAGACTGAGTGAGTAACCAGATGTGGACTTGCGATCAGTGTTATCTCCAACCCATTCAGAATCAATGAACTCGATGAGATCCAATGTAGATTATGTTTCATAATGGATCCTAAAGGTGATGGTGCCCTGTATGTATCGAAAGATACGCTTTGCAGCCTTCCAATGTAACTCATGCGGCTCATACATGAACCTGGAGACTACGCCAACTGCATAGGAGAGGTCCGGTTTGGAGTGTGTGAGATACAACAAGCTCCCCACTAGTTGTCTATATAGTGTGTTGTCAACCAGTGGAGTTTCCCCGCCATCCTCAAGTTTGACTCCTGATAGGAAAGGATTCGAAGCAGACTTGCAGTCTTTCATGTGAAATCTCTCAAGGAGATCTCATGCATACTTGTCTTGAGACAGTTTGATGCCTGATGCATCCTGACTGATCTCGAGTCCAAGGAAGAAGTGTAGCAGACTTGTCCGTCATCAAGAACCTATCATGCAGAATCCTCTTGACTACATCAATCGTTGAAGTTGAGCAACCGGTGATCAACAAATCATCAACATACATAACTAAGAGTAGAAGTGAATCAACCGTCCTGAGCATGTAAAAATTTGAGTCTGATTTACAACATACAAAGTTCTGTGACAATAGGTAGGAGTCCATCTTGTCATACCATGCCCTTGGAGCCTTCTTGAGTCCATACATAAGGCATAAATCCCTGGGGATGCTCCATATAGATCTCCTTAGAGAGATCATCGTGAAGAAATTCATTCTTCACGTCCATCTGATGGAATTCCCATCCCTTGGCTTCCGCAATGGCAAGTGCCAAATGTATGGAATCCATCTTCGTTACTGGAGCGAAGGTCTCATCATATTCAATGACATGCACCTACTGAAAGCCTTTGGCAACAACCCTGGCTTTATATCTACTAATCTATCCATCCGTTGTCTTATTGGTCCTGTAGAACCATCGGCACCTGAAAAGTTTCCTTCCAGAAGGAAGGGGAACCAGATCCCAAGTCTGGTTCTCTAGGAGAGAGTTGTAATCCTTCTACATGGCAGATTCCCAAAAGGGATTTCCAACAGCCTCTCCATGAGACTTTGGATCTGAAGACTGAACCAAGAAAAGATGCCTAGGTGGAAATGGTTCAGTGGCAGTGAGTGTAAGAGGAGGCTCCTAAAAATCATATCGATCCCTCCTAGTATCAGTTGGATCGCCAATAATATCCCCTGCATCTTGAAGAGTAGTCTAGGCCCACTTAGGCCTCTGCTCTGGATATGCATCTTCATTTGGATGCACTAACTCTGTGTATGACTGTACTGACTCTGTATCTATATCATCTGAATCCTTTGAATCATAACTCTTGTCTGAAGAAGAGTAGGCATGTGCATGCTCATCATCTCTGATAGGTGGAAGAACAAAGGCGTTTGCATGCAGCTGCTGAGGTACATGTGAGACACTTTCCTTGAATTGGACACTACGCTCAATGATGATTCGGTCCAAGGAAATATCAATGAGTTTGTATCCCTTCACACCGTCAGGGTATCCAACAAAAATACACTATGTTCTCTAAGGATCAAGTGCCTTCCTCTTTTCAAAGGGAATCAGGACCCATGCATGTGAACCGAAAATGTAAAAGTGGGTTACTTCCGGTTTAAGGCCGCGCCAAGCCTCTTAGGGGGTCTTATCCTTAACACATCTATGGGGAGATTTGTTTTGGATGTAGGTTGCACAATTAAGTGTTTCGTCCCATAATATTTGTGGTAGTGACTTTGCATGTAGAATGAAAGATGCCATCTCTTTTAGAGATCTGTTTTTTCGCTCAGCAACTCTGTTTTGTTGTGGAGTATAGGGAACTATGTGTTGCAACTGAATCCCTACCTCATGACAAAGATTCTGGATCTCATGGTTGACATACTCTCCCTTGTTATCATTTCATAGGATTTTGATTTTCTTTCCTTATTGTGTCTTAACTAGGGCTTTGAAATCTTTGAGGTGTTGAAAGACCTATGATTTTTTCCTGAGAAATAAAATCCATGTGAAGTGTGAGAAATCATAAAAAAAAATGAGCATGTACCTTTATTTGTTGATTGATGGATGTGGAAAAGGGCCCATGAGGTCACTATGGATCATATCTAAAGGAGAGGAAGCTCTCTGAGTCTTTACTTTTTCGAATTTCTCTTGAGGGTGTTTTCCAAGAACAAAACCCTCACAGATTCATTTGGAAAAATGGATGTCTGGTAGACCATCAACCAATCCTTGCTTGCTAATTTGTTGCATATATATGGAATTTAAATGTTTGAACCTTTTGTGCCATATCCTACTTCTTTCATCAGCATGGGTAAGCAGTAAAGCATAATCTAGTTCAATAAATTCAAAAAATGTATACAATCTAGATTGATGATTTACCTCACTGGTAGCAACCCTGGAATTCATTTGCATGTCATAGATGTCCACTGCATCAGGTGTGAATATGACTTTCTTTCTGATGCTGGAATTTTTCATCTGATACATGGAGAGAAGATTGACAGAAATTTTGGGAATGTGCAACACATTCTCGAAGCTTCTAATGGTTAGTTCAATCCTTCCTTTGTCGGTGACCTCGACTGGAGAGTTGTCCCCCATCAAAATAGGAGGACATTTGCATGCATCCAATGAAGAATAGATTTCTTTTGTAGCATCCATTTGATGTGATCCTCCGGAATCTGCGATCCAAGAATCATGAGAGGAGTTGATGGCAATCAAATCATCTCTAGAATTGCCTTTCTTCAGACTGAATAGTAACACACTGAATCCATAGTAACACACTGAATCCATTCCAGGGCACAAGAATTATTCCCATCTAATGTTGATAAATATGTTTTCCATATTGTCAACTACAGAACTATGTTTTAAAATAGTATCTTCCCTTTGAAATTATTTGAAAAAATAATACTTGAAGCCAATATGCCAACCAAATACTAGCACAAAATATGAAGTCGACTTCACACACAGGTTTATCACTTCCAGCCAACACTTTCAAGATGGAATTTGAAATGGTGATAGAGTCGTGGAGACTGAATGTAGGGTTATATATTTGAATTTCTAAAAAAATATTCTTGAATTCCAAATCAGGCTGAGATAAGAGTGTAAGTTGAAACCCTAGGTTTCAAGTTTCTTCAAAGTCATAACACTATAACATAAAATATGTTGGTGCTCTTGGCCAATAAGAGTTCGATGTATATGAGTGAAATTATTTGAAACACACCCATATTCTCCAACAACAAACTGAACTGGTATTACAATGATCCTTTTTTTTTAAATAAATCACATTTCTTTCATAACAAATACAAAGATAGTCAAAACTAGAAGGTTGGCATAGTACTGCAAATTTCTATTTGATTTTTTTTAAGGACATAATCCATAGTCATAACAAAGAACCCATGGTGCCTACAACAGGCCATATCCATGAAAACCCATATGCAGACAATTGTAATAAAACTCTTGTCTTATTCAAATGCTCTTATTCCTTTTAAAATCGACTATAAAAATGAAAAACCCAAGTCGAGATTTATTCATGGTAACTCTATTTATTTGTATCAAATTCAAACAAATAATTTTCCATCCATAGAATTTCAAAATCCAACAAAGACTCATTCTCATAACAAACACATTGCATGCAAACAACATTGAGCCAATATTCAAAATTTATCAGAACAAAGCAAGTTATTGATGCTAGAGAAGTCGAAAATTCCCATAACTGTCAAAGTAAGATAAATAGCCATGAGAGACAAGCCCAAGGTCAGTATCCAACCACTACAGCCTTAGAATATACAAACCCTCGACTAACAACAACAAGCCATTTCCAACAAGAAACAATGTGAAAGGTGGTATCCTCAGGAGGGAAAACCAACGAGAGTGCATTAAATATCACGTCACCTCAACATTCATCAAGACTCACTAAACTTTAACAAAAACCAACCAAAAATTACATGGTGGAAAGCACTTACTTTCCAGCTCAGACTCCAAATCTGACCTTGGTACTATGCATCGAGCCCACAACCATATACCACATTCATAACTATTACAAATTATCATTGTTTATATATCATCTATATCAACTTACCAACCAAACGACGTGGAGTATAATACCCATATATATGAATTTAACTCTAGGTAGAGTTCATTCACACTTTGCATGTGATATCCTTGTATAATACCATATTTGATGTGTGTGTGTGTGTGTGTGTGTGTGTGTGGAATAAATTGACCACCCTTTTTTTCTTTTCAAAAAAAAATGTCACAAGCCATGATAAAATATATAAATTAAAACCGTATAATCATAAGTGTCATAATTATGGTGTGAAAGGCCTTTATTTTTATTTATTTTAATCATGGTGACAACATAATTGATGCGATATGAGGATAAGGAGTCCCATAAACTGTTGATGAAGAAACCATTCATGCATATGAGAAGAATAAAATACCATGTTGTATTTTAATTTAACCAATTGTTTGCAGGTCACATTTCTTTTTCAAAAAAAAAGGAGCGAAATCAACTTAATGCAACTTCTTTAAGGGGTCCCACCTACTAGTTAAATAATATAGTAATAGGAATGGTATAATGCATTGCAATCTTTTGCAGGAAAGATTCATGTTGCGCAATATTTTTCATCAACATGGGTGGCAAGCGATAGGAAGAAAAATAATCAAAATATCTCGTGGATGGTAAGTCAATGAGTGATGAGTTAAAAGGACCAATTAAAGGGGGATTTGTGGGAGGGAGAAATTATTCCTCGATGATTTCAACTGCCCCTTCGAGCTAGTCACTTAGGGGAGCTAGAATATCGACTTCATAAGCAATATCTTTGTTGATGGTTCCTTTGTTGGAAGGGTTGTGTGGAGGCTCGTTCCCTTAAGGAGATAACCCTTTCATTCTATGAGATCTTTGGAGACCTTGTTCGACCACGGTGAAACTATAATAGAAATGATGATTCCTAAGGCCAACTATGAACGTCGAAATAATACACCCTTAAGAAATATGAAAGCAATCAACCAAGAAAATGATAGATGAAGGTATCTTCTCAAGATGGGATCTCAAGCCATCAATGAAGATATGAGAAACAATTATGATAATCCTCATGCAACAATACCTCAAGGTGCAAGTAAGATCCCTTATGAAAATACCCTCTCAGTTCACTGAAGCGAAGATTGAACGTCTGTCGCAGGTACCACAAGGAACCTTCCTTGCAGAAGGAATACCCCTTGCAGTCACCTATGTGGAATTCTAGGAGAGGTTACAATGTTTACCAATTCACAATGAATGGTCGAAGGGGGTACAGTCAAGACTAGAAAATGGGGGTGGGAATTCTAGACACAAATCCGTGACTGAAAGCTAAGAAGAAGTGGTGTCACCCCGAGGATCTATCATTCTTCAAAGCCCCAAACTTGAGATAGTCCCACTAGGTGAACGGAAGAGGGAAAATCTCAACCGATCACTTTGCTTTACCGCGTGTTTGAATCATGTGTGAGAGTAGCTTTCCCGACTAACATTAATTGCTACTACTGGATTTTTTCTATCTCTAGTATTCTACGATCGTGTTTAGTAGACTTGAATAGTTTACTCACTTCTCCCTAATCCAAAGGCCCTATCCTTGTACTATTGTTGGTGTGATATAAAAAAAAATATGTCTAATTTTTTTTATTAAGCACCTTGGTTATTTTTTAATCGTTGATTTTTACTCAATAGGGTGCACAATGATGAAACTGATGGTGTTATGACTCGACTCCAAAACCATGCAAAAAGAATGAAATGAAAATATTTTGTTTCGACGAATTCTATCTGAGGAAAGGAGAGGAGCTATTTTTCTTCTTAACACAAATAAATTCCCAATGCCATGCAACTTTCACTTTTCTATTAAAAAATGGAGAGAATAAAACTGTCAAACTATCAAATGCAAGACAATCTCTTTAAAATGTGTATCCAAAACTCCACCTACGAAAGTAGAATGCAAAAACTTGTTGTTTCCTTCTTTTCAAATTACATGAAAAACTAAAAATATAACCTTCTTTTACTTTTGATTTCAATCAGAATGAAAGGGCTCAAGGATTCCTACAAAGGATCCCAAAGTTAAAGAATATGAAGAAAACAAACACTCATCTAGGCTAACAAGAAGTAAAAGAATCCAATCACAAGGATGCCTTCAACACTTGTTACTTGCAAACATAAAAATCAAGCTTTCAATGCTTGCAAAAAACCAATAAAATGGAAATCAAGAGAAATCCCTTTTTGAAACCTTTTAAATACAATCAAAGAAAGATTTAACATCAATGAAAGAGTTGTGATAAGGCCAATGAATTCTTGAATATGTGAAGGATCGATGTTTATCCAAGAAAAAGATAAGCTAGAACTCAATCAAAGGAGACCTAAAACAACATATTCCAATTCCTAAATCAATAAAATAGATGCCAAAGGAAAACAAGGAAGTTTGAAAGGTTTCAAAATAAAAATGATAGAGGTATGGATGCCCAAAGGTAATAGGAATTAGACCAACAGTGACATAGATTCAACAAAAGGATCAATTTAACCTAAAGTGGTATTGTACTCCCAAAAATTGATAGGAGAAGGAAAAGTTAAAAAGGAATCGGAAAGAATAGTAATCACTCAATTTAAAAAACAATCAAAATCTTAATGAATCAACAAAGACTTCGATGTACAATCCTGAGACAAAATAATGACAGAAAAAATATAGGGTAGGGAAAAAATCCACTCAAAAAGAGGATTATCTCCAGTGTTACAAATGTTCAAGGCCTTTGACCACAAATTTTATAAAATCCCGAAAATAACTCTCTGTAAGAGTAAAAAATATATACAAATTGATGTTCAAGTTCGATTAAGATGTTCGCCTATTGCAGGTCACGATATTCCTAATACTTAAACTATAAAAGAAATGCATTTGTCCAAACGGACTGAGATGGGGCTCCCATGGACCAAATAAATAACAACAATAACCTGGAAGAAAGAAATAAATGCAATCAGGAATCGACTTTATGAGTAAACAATAAACCAATAAAGTTGGGTGATTCACAGACCAGGAACAAAATAGCAGAGGAATTGTGGATGGATGGATATATCTCTCTCTCAATCCCTTTTTTTAAGCCTTCAAATATATATATATATATATATATAACTAGAACTTGATTCTTTTCGGTTCAACTGCTTCTTGGAACTGCTTTAGGTTTAGGGTTTTATTTTCCCCTTTGAAAATGTGAATTTAAATATTCTTTCCTCCAACTGGGAGCCACTTCAAATATTCACGAATATATTTTAATAAACCATTTTCCCAAAATTTAAATTTGTTTTCAAGAAAAAAATAATCATGATTGTATTTTAATTTTTAAGGCATGATAATTATCATTCCAGCCATGGAAACCACTTCTAAGTTTTTCTTCATGTCTCTAGCTTTCCAATGAGATCTCATTTTTCTTAAGTTGGATATCAGTATCAAATGTATGGCCTCTGGAATATAGACACTCGACAATCGTTGACTTATTCTCCATGTGAATTTTGGCCCTTGATTTGCAAATCCTTCCAATTTATCCCACATGCATTGTGGGAGGGTACTAATTATCTATTTATAAATAAAATTGTATCTCATATTATTTGTGTGTGAAGCAGAGATATCCATGGAACTTTGTGTAGCTTGTGCATAGTATAAATTTTGGTTGCCACCTCATCACCCAATCATCATGCCAAGTCACTGTCTAGTAACCAATGACCAGTCAAATATCATCCAAGTGTCACCTAGAGATAGGTCCATTTCACTGCCACGTGTCCCAATATGATAGGTCCAATTAACTACCACGTCTCCCAATATGCCAATGGAGAGGAGGATAAAACTTAGAAAAATAAATGAAAAAATAATATGATGAAGAATATCACAAAATAACGATATTAGAAAATAAAATGGAGAAATGTGTGTGGAAAAATAGGATAATGTGGAAGTGGGTTCAATGTGGAGTAAAACTTAGTAAAAATATAACAAAATGTGGAGAAATGAGTTGTGCAAAGGTATGGTTGTGATGGAATTAAGGAGTGTAAAGTGTGTGGAGGTAGGAGTGTGTGGGGGTAAGGACATGAAAGGTTCTCTAGACAATAGAGGATAGAAAAAATGATGAAGTATGTATAGTTGAGTATAAGTATGGAGGGTTAAGAGATTTATGGAATATGGAAAAATGATTAAGTATGGAGAGTAAGGAGAACAAGGAAATTGACTAAGTATGGCGTATGGAGAATAAGTAAAATGACAAAGCATGTGATAGTTGTATAGAGAGGAGTGAGGTCATGAAGCTGACACATAGGGCTACTCAGTGAGAAGATGGACACAAGCAATTTCCTACTTTTATTATATTTTTCTTTTTTTCTTTTTATGTTCAAAAGATAAACCATCCCCATTGGCATTTCTTGAAGAGGAACTGCAATACTGAAACTGGTTCTGAATTCTTAAAACTTGTTGGGTATTCATAATTAATGGGTGAAGGGTATCTGACACTTTCCAAGTTTGAAAATTTTGGTTTCCATTTGAAAGAGGCATAAGTTAAAATATGCAACCTAATCATCTAGTTGATGGATGTTAGGAAAACACATCAATAGGTAGTACCATTGTTCTTGTTTCTACCAACCACTAGGATTTTGCTATCACCTTTAATAGAAAAGAGATCAATTGATTCAAGGTTAGGCTCGAGTTATGCGATTCAAGGCACCCAAAATTCTTGTGGAAAATCCAATGGCATGTTGAAGCCAATAGAGGCCATTGGATAGGTTGAGATAGATAGTGATGATGATAAGTACATGTAGCATTCCCAAATGCCTTGATTGGACATCCAACACTACCCACAAAATTTGCGTTGCTTTGTAATCCATCTGTAAAGTCAAATTTAACCTCAAACAACAATATATTGTAGAATTCATATGCAAGTATAAAATAGCATCATGAATAACATTGCAGATTTCGAATTCTTTCATTACCCATTAAACTCATTTTCATAGGCACAATAGAAAAACATTCAACAAGAAGACAACCATGAATATGTATCTGCAAATAAAGCCATGTCCACTAAATTGGTTGCTAAGAAGTAATTTTCCACCTAATCATGGGAATAAATCATGGATTCCAAACACAAGACAGAGTATAATACAACTAGGATGAATGAATTTCCTATGGGGCTCTAAACTCACTCATCCTAACCCATTACTCTCATGACAATCCATATTCCCATTACAAATCTCTCCAAAGCCTCTTCCAACAATCAAACCAGCCATGGCACTCTCTTCCACTACCCTGCACAACACAAGGAAGACCTACACTTTCTTTTCTCAACAATCCCTCAAAGTACCCTTTCCTTCTAGTGTGTGTGGAGAGCTCCCAATCTAATGTTTGCCTTCTAGTAATTCCCTGGGACAAAAACAACTTGACCTTAAGATATTCAATGAGAAACAACAAAAGGGTTACAGGTCTGAAGGTATTTCCTCAACTACTGTGAACATTTCAAGCATGATATCTTTCTCCAACCATTGAATTTTCTTCCACATTTTGAGTAGCAAGGTTTTCCAACTTCCATGGGCTATTATCATCGATGAGTGCATGGGAAAATATTTCCATAACGTTTATAACAACCATGATAATATAGGATAATTGTAACATCCCCCATCTTAACCGAGGAACATTACCATTCAGAAATACACATAAATTTGAAATATTTTGCTAACTAAACATGTAGCTTACCACCTACAAGAATACACTCAAAATTAACTATTTGAATACCATTAATTAAATGCGGTTAAAACATGATAGATAAACATGAATTTATCAAAACAACGTATAATTCATTCTCATACACAAAGTAAAAACGCATCGTAGTTAACTCATAAATAACTCAGAAAAACAAATAAACACTTATCATTTTGAAACAGTTGTGAAACTAGTTGCTTGGGATGTATGTTCAACCCAACTATATACTTTTTGTTATATATCTCAACAACAAATCACCCCCTGTCTAGGGCTAGGATTCCACAAAACAGGGAGTCTCTCATAGTCCATTCACAACTCAAATATCCCACAACCCACTGGCATTCTCCTACAACTATCTTGATTTCCATAAGCTCTCTTCCTCTTAACCTACCCAACCCAAGGAATGTACCCCTTCACCACTTACATTCCATTGGGTGTCTCATTCATTTATCAGGGTCTCTCTGACACAAGTAACTAGGAATCTCACTACTGGGAACTCAAGGGAACTCACTGATAGGGAAAACTACAAGTAAAACAACATTGATAACTTGTTGTGGTAGTGAAAATCACACAAGAGTTCGCTCTTCAAGAATGAAAGCATGGTTCTTCAGTATTTATCTAAAAAATTGCTCCATAATTCACCCTCCATGGTTTCTCAAGCTACAGTTCTCTTATTTTCCTTGTTTTCCCCCTACTCATGCAAAAACATGACTGTCCAAAATTGTATGCTCTCCCCCATACGAATTTCCTCTCTTTTCCCCAAGCAAGTTGACTCACACTCATCCCCAAACTGATTTTATTCCAACCCCATGCTCCCAATAACCATGGGATGTGACTTCTCACACCCACCCTCTTACATGTATTCAATGATCATCATTGGGAACACACAACATCAAAATAGAAGGTTTATACAAAATAATAATAAAATTTAGGAATGTGAGTTTGGATTAATACCCATAAATAATTTCCCCCTTGGACCCATCTTAGACACTCTCTTTTCTTGTGGAAAAATTAGCCCCCATCTCTGTTCATGTCCCTCAACAGATAAAATCACATTTTATTTATTAAAATTCAAAAATACAATTCATATATTACATCACTTGGCCATAGTCTCATTTCATATCTACATTATGCATTAATTAAATCGGGGATTATATTAGGGATGTTACAGTTCCCCTCCCCTAAAATTGTGCACCATCCTCAGTTCACAACACCATGTTGATATATGTTTAATGGTGTTTTCATTGATGTTAAATTCAATCATTGGTGATCAACATGAAGAAGCTAGGCCCTATGGGTTTACTTGAAGGAGTCTCCAAAGTGGTCCCCTTATGGCCTAGCTTTAAGCATGGACCTCATGGGAATATTCTTTGAAGAATCCCATAAGAATCCCTGGAGGTGTGGTCAAGAATCCCCTATAGTCAAGTGAAAAATCCTACAGATGTCCAAGATCAATATTGCAAGATGGAGATTGTTGAAAGTATTATTTGTGGTCAATTTGGATACCCTATCTTTGAGGGAATTTTTACCCTACATAAATAACTCAAATGGAAGCACAAGTTACATATTTAGAAATATTATTCTAAAACCTTTCAAATGGCATATGGAAGTCCCTCTAACTCCTTAGGAATGAGGAGATATGATTTTTTCCATCCAATAACCCAACTAGAAAATTGAGGTCAGATCAACTAATTTTTGGGGACAAAATTGTTGGATTACTGAGAGGGGGGATGAATCAATAATGTGCAATTATAGTACTTTTAATTGTAGTTTATTATTAAACAATATTCAACATCTTATCATTAGCATTCAATATATCATCAACAATATAATCATAAACAACATCACATCACAATAGATACACAGTACACCAGAATTTACGTGGAAACCCAAATGGGAGAAAACCACATATTGATTTTCTCATATATCAAAATAATACATTCATTGGAAGCACCAACTTTCGATTCTCCAGCTATAATTGGAAGGAGGCTCCAACCCCATGTTCTCAGGATCCAACCTAAAGGAAGCTACAACTCCCTGAATTCTATGGATCCAACCAGAAGGAAGCTAAAACCCCCTGAGTTCTCTGGCTCCAACCGGAAGGTGGATACAACCACCTATCCTTACCCTGTCTAATTGCCCTGAAATATAAATGTAGACCAATTGTCTCTATCACAAAATCGTCCACTATCACTATCGCTCTGTCTTTGTCACTATCACTACCACTCTGTCTTTGTCACCGTCACATCAACCTGTATCTTCTCATCAACCAACTAAACCTATACCATACCATGCATCAAGTGTATAACAATATACATACTATCTCATGCATCAATCATGAACCGAAAGATACATCAACAATGAATAGTGAATCATGAACTAGAGCATCAACCATGTGCAACCTGTTCCATATACCATATCATCAACCATATGCAAATATGTACCATATCATCAATGAAATGTCTCAAAGAGCCTATGCATGCCCCTCATGCATGCATCACCATACAACATGGATATCCCTCAACCATATACAATCAAATCAATGGTATGAACTATAAGAACCATATCAATGTTGTACCATACATAAGAGTGTTGCTCGCTCAACCAACTAACCAACATATACCATATCCAAGTATAAGACTGGCCATACCAATAATGCCTCAAGAGTTCACAACATCATAAGAAAATATAAGCATCAAAACAAAATAATAACCATACCATAACTTTTGTAGCTGACCTGAACCTGTAGAATGCTAACTTGTGAACTTTCTTTCAGACTCTAGGGACCTGGTACCAACATCTATTCAAATTTTCATGAGATTTTCATATGTACATGACTTTCCCTTCTACATCCCGCATATATACACTCTTTCCTCCACTGCAGCCCATGTACATATGCTCCCTTATAGGCCTGAAACTCACTTATACCTTAAAAACTATGGTTTTATTGTAACTTTGAGATTTTCGTCGTTGACCCTTCTTTGCTACCTTAGAAAAATGACGCTACAACCTTAGCAAAATATCACTAGATCAAAACAAATATAAGCAATGAATAAATGTATGAGTGTACATACATATGCTACATAACTCCTTTCCTTAATTTAGGGATTCTAGGGTTTTCTTGTTACAACAAATTTACCCCTTTGACCAAGACTTATAACAAACTAGGGGCTTCTTTTCCACTCTTTGGGGCTTCCAACTTTACAAGGCCATATCTCTCTAACCGTGAGGAACCACGTGGTGTTCCACATATCACCAAAATTGAAACGGCAAGTACTATCCATCTATGAGGGTATTACCTACATTCACACGGTCCTTTCTATCCATATTCTTCATTAAACTTTGGGTACCAAAACCACACCATCGGGGCTACCAAAATTCTTCAAGGGTTGACATCAATCTCTAAGATCACTTTGCAAGGGTTGACATTAATTACAACCAACTGTCTAAACCAATTGTCCAACAAAAATTACTATAAATACAAGATATAATTTTGCATTTTTAGTGAAACCAAGCAAGAGATCAAGTTTGAGGTGCACACAAGGTGTTTGGGGTGTCTTCCGGTGTGCAAGAGAAGTCTAAGGGATTTTCTTAAGGTATTTCTTATTCTCAAGGTATGATATAAGGTTGTGATGTTGTCGTAATTTTTTCATGATTTTGTATGCTCTACTATGAATTTGTGATGTTGTCATGAGTTTGTTGGGGTTTATATGTGGACCTAGGATATCTATGTGGAACCAGTTTGTGAGGCTCATATTTTGGATATTTTGGCACATGAATGACACAGGTTTTTATGTGGTTGTTGGGTTTTATATGTGGACCCATGTGGACCTAGGATTTTTATGTGGACCTAGTTTGATGATGTACCAATAATAATGAAAGTGACACTGACAATGACAATGACAAATTGATTCTTTTATATACATATTTGAGGGTGGAAGGAAGGGGAAATGAAAGGGGGTTGGAGCCTCCTTCCAGTTGGAACTAGAGAATATAGGGAGTTGTATCTTCCTTCAGGTTGGTGCCTCATTCCATATGGAGTTGGATAATATTGGAAGTTGTAGCTTCCTATGAATGTAATCTTATTATTATATAAGAAAATCATTCATTGGTTTATTTCCATGTTAAATCTGTTGTGCACTATGTATTTGTTCTTATTCTCTTTACTGTATATTGGGATGCATTTATTTGATTGGAAAGTTAAATATTTTAAAAGGTGATAAATTATAATTGATATTGATTCACCCCCCTCTCAGTATCAACGATTGGTATTAGAGAAGGTTACCTTCATAACATTCTAATCATTGAAAGGACGATCGTGAGAAACAATGGAAGACCACATTCCAAATGGGATTCCACCATTTGATGGAAACAATTATGCATATTGGAGCAACAAAATTCAAACTTACTTGACAACTTTAGGAGTGGATATATAGCTCCCAATTGTCAATCACTATAAAGTTCCGAAAAATACTCCAACTAATGCAGATGAGAAGAAATTAATGAGTTGTAATTCAATGGCTAGACATGTGATCATAAGTGGATTGACACCATCTCTTTCTAGCAAGGTGATGAGTTGCAACACAACTAAAGAGGTTTGGGATAAAATTCAAAATATTTATGAAGGCAATCTGAAAGTCAAGAAGGTCAAGCTTCAATGACACAAAGCATAGTTTGAAAATATGAAAATAAATGAAAAATAAGATATTGCAACTCAAAGTAGATGAAGTTGTCAATTCCATTAGAGGATTAGGAGAAGAAGTCAAAGAATCCTTGGTTGTACATAAAGTGTTGAGATCACTTCCTTTGAGATATGATTCCAAGGTATTAGCCATTGAATAAACTAGGGATTTGAGAAAAATGGCAATGGATGAACTACATGGGGCCCTCACAACATATGTAATGAGAAAACATAAAAAAAAAA
>ML794774.1:260418-289435 GCA_009831015.1 Picea engelmannii
TGAACATTGCTATCTGATTCAAAGTGCTATTTCTGTTGCTATTTCGTATATCGTTTCTGTGTATTGTGAAGATTATGCTGGATATTTTACTATTATTCTGTCATTTCTAGCATTTCATTTATGTTCTGCATATTTTATATATCTGGTATCTTGCAGAAAGCGATGGAGAAGAAAGGGAAGTAAGGGAAGTTCTCATCATAACTCAATAAACTTAGAATGATGACCACAAAAATTCAGAAATAGTTGAAATCAATTCTGAAGAAGAGTTTGGTGCAGAGATAGAAGAAACAAACACATAATCTTTCTGGGGAAGCAAAGATATCACATAAAGTGAACAGGAAGATGAAGAAAATTTTGAAAAATTGAAGCATGTAGAAGAAGAAAATATCAAGCTTAGAAAGAAACAAAAAAATGAATTGAAAATTTGTGAAGAAGAGAATCATGAGCTTGAAAAGACAATTGGTAGCTTGAAGGAGTTGTTAGATATAGCCAAGAAGACTTAATATTATGATAAATTAAAAGAAGAATTGGATCACACACGAAAAGAGTTGATGTTGACAACCGAAAAGTTGAATTAGTACAAAAAAATGAAAGAAGTATTGAAAAGTTTGATGAAATTCTTAGTAAACATAGATCACCTGTCGATAAGACAGGACTTGGATATGACAACAATTTGAAGACAATAGACACAGATAAAACAAGCATGGAAAATGGATGAAATTCTAGAAACTATGCAAATTCCTTAAGAAGTGAAATAAACAAACAAGAGGGAGTTGAAGAACAAGAGGAACATGACACTTCTAGCTGGAATAGAATATAATAATTTAGAAGGGGTGAGACACCAAGAAGGTCCTTTTCTACTAGGTATGAGAGTATTTTTCTTGGTCATTCTTATGCTTGTAGAAACTTTGGACACAAATAAATTCATTGTAAAATAAATACAAGAAACAACTATATGAGAAACAAAAATGATTATGGATATCAAAAGGACAATCATGTAAATAGTAGATTTGGAAATGCTCATGGATTTTTCAATAGAAATTAAAATCCATTTGATCCACTGAAGGATCAGAACATTGTATGGTACAAATTCAATAATCTTGTTCACAAAGCATGAGATTGCAAAAATATGAAAGAAGATTCTCCTATCATAAAACCAACTACAATATGGGAAAGGAAAGAGAATCCAAACAAGGAAGATTGTCAATTAGCATTGCTTGCTGAAAATAAAGAAGACGAATGGTACATAGACAGTGGGTGCTCAATACACATGACTGGGGACCAAAAAAAATTCTTCAACTTAAAGAAGGAAAAAGTGGCAGTGTTTCTTTTGGAAATGACTCCTTTGTCAAAATACTTGGAAACAGTGTAGTGAGCATTGGAAGTAAAAATGTAAAAGCAACAAATGTCTTACTGGTTGAAGATTTGAAGCATAATCTCCTTAGTGTGAGTAAAATATGTGATCAGGGATACAATATTAAGTTTGATTCATGAAGATGTGAAATCGGAGAAGAAGACTTGAGAAGATTGGTTGCAATAGCAATAAGAAGAAAAAATAGCATATACATCCTAGACAAAGAGGATAGAAAGAGGACTGAAGTCAGACAAAAGAGATACAATGACTATAACAAGGAAGGAAAGGATAAGAAAACAAAAAAGGATGGTGAAATAATATTGAGCAACATGAGCTCAGGGGGGAGAAACCCCAAAGAAAAGAGTTACCCTTAGCCATTGATTTCAAAGGGGAGATAAATATCAGGAGCATGATGACAGGGGGAGAATGAGTGTTTCCATCAATGACAAAGGGGGAGATTTTTGAATGGTATTGTCATTGATGTCAAAGTTAGTCATTGGTGATGACCATGAAGAAGCCTATGGGTTTACTTGAAGGAGTCTCCAAAGTGGTCCCCTGATGGCATAGCTTTCAGCATGGCCATCACAGGAAGATGATTTGAAGAAGCCCACGAGAATCCACAGAGATGTGGTCAAGAATCCCCTACAGTTAAGAGAAGAAGCCTATAGAAGTCCAAGATCAAGATTGCAAGATGGAGATTGTTGAAAGTATTATTTGTGGTCAATTTGGATAACCTATCTTTGAGAAAAAAAAATTACCTTACATAAATAACTCAAATGGAAGCACAAATTACATGTTTGGAAATCTTATTTCCATACCTTTCCAACAATATATGGAATTTCCTCTAACTCTCTAGGAATGAGGAGATATGGATTTTTTCATCCAACAACCCAGCTAGAAAATTGAGGCCAACTCAACTAATTTATGGGGAAAAATTACTATAAATACAGGATAGAATTTTGCATTTTTAGTGCAACCAATCAAGAGATCAAGTCTGAGGTGTACACACGGTGTTTGGGGTGTCTTCTGGTGTGCCAGATAAGTATAATGGATTCTCTTAAGTTATTTATTATTCTCAAGGTATGCTATAAGGTTGTGATGTTGTTGTAAGGTTGTGATGATGTTGTATGCTCTGCTATGAAGTTGTGATGTTTTTGTGATGTTACCATGAGGTTGTTGGGGTTTATATCTGGACCCATGAGGACCTAGGATCTCTATGTGGACCCAGTTCGTGAGGCTCATATTTTGGATATTTTGGCACATGATTGGCACATGTTTTTATGTGGTTGTTGGGTTTTATTTATGGACCCATGTGGACCTAATATCTCTACGTGGACCCAATTTGATGAGGTTGATGTATCAATGATAGTGACAGAGGCAGTGATAGTGACAGTGAAAGTGACAATGACAGGTTGATTATTTTATATACATATTTGAGGGTGGAATTAAGGGGCAAGGAAAGGAGGTTGGAGCCTCCTTCCAGTTGGAACTAGAGAATCTAGGGAGTTGTATATTCCTTTAGTTTGGTGCCTATAAATTAGGGGGTTGGTGCCTCCTTCTAGTTAGAGCTAGAGAATCTTAAAAGTTGTAGCTTCTTATGAATGTAATATTTTTATTATATAAGAAAATAATTCCATGGTTTGTTTCCACGTCAAATCTGTTGTGCATAATGGAGCAATGGAATGGAAACTTGACATCTTTAGGAGTGGATATTTGTCTCTCAGTTGTCAATGGCTATAAAGTTCCAAAAAATACTCCAACTGATCCAAATGAGTAGAAATTATTGAGTTTTAATTCAAAGGCTAGGCATGTGATCATAAGTGGATTGACACCATATCTTTCTAGAAAGGTGATCATGATGGGCTGCAACACAACGAAAGAGGTTTGGGATAAAATTCAAAATATTTATGAAGGTGATTCGAAAGTCAAGCAGGTCAAGCTTCAACAACACAAAGAACAATTTGAAAATATGAAAATGAATGAAAAATAAGATATTTCAACCTATTTACTCATAGTAGATGAAGTTGTCAATGCCATCAGAGGATTAGGAGAAGAAGTCAAAGAATCCTTGGTTGTACAGAAAGTGTTGAGATCACTTCCTTTGAGATATGATGCCAATGTCTTATCCATTGAAGAAACTAGGGATTTGACCAAAATGAAAATGGGTGAACTACATGGGACCCTCACAACATATGAAATGAGAACAGATACAAAAAATAGACAACCAAACAGAGAAGAAACCTTTAAAGCCACAAAGAAAACATGGAACAAAGAACACAGGGTAGAAGAAAGACCAGGCGATGAATCAAATGAAGAAGAAACATATTTCGTAAGGAGGCTCAAGAGGGGAACTGAAAAATACAAAGGTAAGTTACCTTTTAAATGCTTCAATTGTGGTATAATATGAGACTATGCTAAGAAATATCCTTTTGAAGAAAACAAAAGCTTCCACAAGAAAAATAGCCTTTAATCTAAGAGGACAACAATTCTTCAGATGAAAGTGATGGAGAAGAAAGGGAAGTAAGGGAAGTTCTCTTCATAACTCAAGAAACTCGGAATGATGACCACAAAAATTATGAAATAGATGAAATCAATTTTGAAGAAGAGTCTGATGCAAAGACATCATAGAAAGTGAACAAAAAATATCAAGCTTAGAAACAAAAACATAGAGTTAAAAAATGACTTGAAAAATTGTGAAGAAGAGAATCATGAGCTTGAAAAGACAATTAAGAGATTGAAGGATAATTTAGATAAAACCAAGAAGACTGAAGATTATGAGAAATAAAAATTAGAATTGGATAACACAAGAAAAGAGTTGATGTTGAAATCGAAAAGTTGAATTACTACAAAAAAATTGAAAGAAGTGTTGAAAAGTTAGATGAAATTGTTAGCAAACAGAGATCACCTATAGATAAGATAGGACTTGGATATGACAACAGTTTGAAGACAACATACACAGATAAAATAGGCAGGGAAGATGAAGAAAATTCTAGAAACTATGCAAATTCCTTAAGAAGTGAAATCAAAAAATGAGAGGGAGTTTAAGAACAACAAGAACATGACACCTCCAATTGAAATAGAAGAAAATAATTCAGAAGGTGTGAGACACCAAGAATGTCATTTTATACTAGGTATGAGAGTATTTTTCTTGGTCATTGTTATGCTTGCATAAAATTTGGACACAAAGAAATTCACTTTAAAATCAATGCAAGAAACAACTATATGAGAAACATAAATGATTATGGATATCCAAAGGACAATCATGTAAATAGTAGATATGGAAATGCTCATGGATTTGTCAAAAAGAATTACAATCCATTTGACCTGTTGATGGATCATAACATTGCATGCTCAAATGCAATAATATTGGTCACAAAGAACAAGATTGTATAAATATGAAAGAAGATGCTCCTATCATAAAACTAGCTACAGTATGGGAAAGGAAAGAGAATCCAAACAAGGAATATTGTTGATTAGCACTGCGTACTGAAAATAAAGAAGACGAATGGTACATACACAGTGGGTTCTCAACACAAATGACTGGGGAACAAAAAAAATTTATCGGCTTAAAGAAAGGAAAAAGTGGCAGTGTTTCATTTGGAAATGACTCCTCTGTCAAAATACTTGGAAAAGGTGTAGCGAGCCTTGGAAGTGAAAATGTAAAAGCAGCAAATGTCTTACTGGTTGAATATTTGAAGCATAATCTCCCTAGTGTTAGTAAAATATGTGATCATGGATACAATATTAATTTTGATTTCTGAAGATGTGAAACCAGAGAAGAATACTCAGGAAGATTGCTTGCAACAACGACAAGAAGACCGAATAACATATACATCCTAGACAAAGAGGAGAGAAAGAGGATTGAAGTCACACAAAATAATTTCAAGGAATATAACAAGGAAGGAAAGAATAATAAGACATAAAAGGACGATGAAATACTATTGAGTTTCATGAGTTCAGGGGGAGCAGCCCCAAACAGAAGATTTTTCCTTTGTCATTGATGTCAAAGGGGGAGAGAAAGATTAGGTGCATGATGACACAGGGAGCATGAGTGTTACCATCAATGACAAAGGGGGATATTGTTGAATGGTGTTTTCATTGATGTCAATGTTAGTCATTAGTGATGATCATGAATAATCCTATGGGTTTACTTAAAGGAGTCTCCAAAGTGGTCCCCTTATGACGTATCTTTAAGCATGGCCCTCACGGGAAGAATCTTTGAATAATCCCACAAGAATCCTTGGAGGTGTGGTCAAGAATCCCCTACAGTCAAGTGAAGAAACCTACAGATATCCAAGATCAAGATTGCAAGGTGGAGATTGTTGAAATTATTATTTGTGGTCAATTTGGATACCCTATCTTTGAGGGCACTTTTTTTGTTTGTTAGAAATGTGCATGGAAGTTGTGGGGCCAACATTTTTAACCATTGGCTAAGAAACCACAACACAGGGGAATCTAAGCCATCAAAATCACCTGAGGATTTCAATCATCCTAGGATACACCAACCCTTAACATGGATAGATGTTTGGGTGTCTCACCCCAACTAAACTCATCATAAGGGTATTGAAATCAAGTTTCCTAGCAAACGAAACCCACACCTTAACCAATTGATCTAACAAGACTTGACATATTTGAGGGAATTTTTACCCTACATAAATAAATCAAATGGAAGCACAAGTTACATGGTTGGAAATATTATTTTGAGACCTTTCCAACGGTATATGGAAATCCCTCTAACTCCCTAGGAATGAGGAGATATGATTTTTTCTGTCCAACAACCCAGTCAAAAAATTCAGGTCGACTCGGCTAAGTTTTGGGGACAAAATTACTATAAATATAGGGTAGAATTTTTCATTTTTAATGCAACCAAGAAAGATATCAAGTTTGAGGTGTGCACAAGGTGTTTGGGGTGTCTTCTGGTGTGCAAGAGAAGTCTAAGAAATTCTCTTAAGTTATTTCTTATTCTCAAGGTATGTTATAAGGTTGTGATGTTGTCGTAAGGTTGGGATGTTGTTGTATGCTCTGTTATGAAGTTTTGATGTTGTTATGATGTTTTCATGAGGTGGTTGGTGTTTATATGTGGACCTAGGATCTCTATATGGACCCAGTTTGTGAGACTCATATTTTGGATATTTTGGCACATGATTGGTACACGTTTTTATGTGGTTGTTGGTTTTATATGTGGACCCATGTGGACCTAGGATATCTATGTGGACCCAGTTTGATGATGATGATGTATCAATGATGGTGACATAGACAATGACAGTGGCATTGACACTGATAGTGAAAGGTTGATTATTTTATATACATATTTGAGGGTGGAAGGAAGGGGCAAGGAAAGGCGGTTGGATCCTCCTTCTAGTTGGAACTGGAGAATATAGGAAGTTGTAGATTCCTTCAGGTTGGTGCCTCCCAGTTAGAGATGGAGAATCTTGGAAGTTGTATCTTCCTATGAATGTAATATTGTTATTACATAATAAAAACATTTTTTTGTTTATTTCCACATTAAATATGGTGTGCACTGTGTATTTGTTCTTTTGCTCTTTATTGTATATTGGGATGAATTTAATTGATTGAAAAGTTAAAGTTTTAAAAGGTTCTAAATTATAATTGATATTTATTCATCCCCCCTCTCAGTATCAACAATATACATGTACAAATTTACATCATAATATTCAGAAAACAAAAATATGCAATTTGTTTACCCTCCAACAAAAGTTCCAACCATAATATTTTGTTCCCCTCAACATGTTGACCTAAGGAATGTGCCCCTTTAATTTCTCTCAGTCCATCGAGCCACATCGTTATTTTATTAGGGTTTTCAACCTAAGTGACCAGGAATTTTGAGATGCAGTTTCAGAACTTTAGCTGCCCAAAATGGAGTCTTGCATTTTTTTAGCTTATGTTTTCTTCAAAATTGACAAAAAAATATGGGTATTATTCTCAACATAGTTTCTTCATGCTCCCATGTTGCATCTTTAGGACCATAGCAGGTCCATCGAAACTTTATCAGGCCTATGTATTTTTTCCTGAGCACTTTGACTTTCTGGTCTAGGATGCATATTGGTTCCACCTGGAAATCCCCTTCGTGCTCCACCTAGATCATAGTCCAATCAATTATGTGGTTAGGGTCAAGCACACATTTCTTTAATAATGACACATGAAATACATTATGCACTCTCATGGATGTAAAAAATGATATCATGTATGCAACTAGTCCTATCTTTTCTAAAATCTCAAAAGACCCACAATATCATGTTGTTAACTTTGGGCAACAACCCAATCTTAGCAAACTTATTTTCTCTTTCACTTCTAAAACACATGTTCACCCACTTTAAAATATTTGAAAACCTTTTCCTTGCTTGCATAACTTTTCTACTTGTCTTGGGAAACGTTTAAATTATATCTGATCTTTGTCATATGTTTTTCTATTTCCTTCAACAAATCTGGCCCAATGATAGTTTTGTTTGTCGAGTTATCCGAGCTCACTAGTGTGTTACACTTCCTACCATATAATTCTTCAAATGGGGTCATTTTTTATGAGGATTGATACCCATTATTGTAAGCAAATTCCATTAAGTGGAAGTAATCCTCCCACTTTGATGGCTAGTCCATCACATACATTCTAAGCATGTCTTCAATTATTCTATTGATCATCTTTGTTTTCTCATGTGACTCTGGGTGATACATCGTATTTATATTTAAATTTGTCAAAAAAAAATTGAATAAAACTTTCCAAAAAATGGATGTTAACTTTGGATCTCTATTTCAAAGTATTGTGTTGGGTAGTCCATGCATCCTGACAACTTCTTTCATGTATATTTATGCAATATTTTTTGTCTTGTGTGTGGTCTTTACTAGAATAAAATATGTTGCCTCAATCAATTTTTTCACCACCAACATGATCGAATCGTGATGCTTCACTGTTTTGGGAAGATGACTAACAAAATATACTATAACTACTTCCCACTTCCATTATGGAATGGCCAATGACTGTAACGACCCAGCTGGATGGCTATGCTCTGTTTTCACCTTCCGGCACTCTATACACATGGCTATATAATCAATCACTTATTTCTTCATTCCTGGGAAAAAGTGTTGGCTTCTTATAGTTGCAATTGATTTATGATATCCTGGGTGCCCAACATATGGCACATTGTGCATTTCTATCAGCACTATATTTTTCAACTCTCTTGAATTTGGCACATATGTCGTGCCTCTATACATGAATATTTCATCCTCTTTCAATTCCTAATAATTAATTTTTTGTTGAAAATTACCTTGTTGTAATGTTTCTTTTATTTTAAAATAATGCTTATCTGAATTTATAGCCTTTAAAAATATATATATGTGTGTGTGTGTGTGTGTGTGTGTGTGTGTGTGTGTGTGTGTGTGTGTGTGTGTGTGTTACATGCTAATGGTTTTAGCATGCATCTCATGTGATATTCTATTCAGTACATCAACCACCTGATTTTCTTTGTCTTTGATATGTTTAATTTCAAATTCATATTCACTAAGAAATTCAAGCCATCTAGTTTGTCTGTAATTTATTATGTGTTGTTTAAACAAATGTTTTAGACCATCGTGGTATTTACTTAGCTCAAATACTCTCCCCATAAGTCAATGTCTCCAAATTTTTAGCGCATGAACAATGATTGCTAATTCCAATTCATGTGTAGAAAAATTCCTCTCATGCTCTTTTAATTTTTGGGACTCATCGCACACTACATGATCCTTTTGAATGAGGACTCCACCAAGCCCTTCCTTGCATGCATAATTTCACACAATAAAATCTTCATCCAAATCTACAATCTTCAATATTGATGCACTTGTCAAAATTTCTTTCAGCTACTTAAAACTCTCCTCCCACTCGGAAGTCCATTCAAATTTCATTCCCTTATTTTTCAACGAAGTGATTGGGCTTGCAATCTTTGAAAATGATTTTATGAATCTTCGGTAATAACTGGAAAGACCCATGAATTATATAACCTCTATCACATTTCTTGGCGATGGTCATCCTCTATGGTCTCCACCATATCGGGATCCACTGTTGTCCCATCTTCTAAAGTAATATACCCCAATTAGTGAATCTTCTTTTGATAAAAGATGCACTTACTTAGCTTGGCATATAGCTTGTGCTCTATTAAAACTTGCAACACCATTCTTAAATGTTGCTCATGTTATTATTCTATCTTTGAGTAGATGAGTATATTGTTCAGGAACACAATTACAAATTTGTCCAGGTATTCCCTGAATACTCCATTCATCAAGAACATGAAAACAACTGGGGCATTTTAGCCCAAATGGAACTACTGTAAATTCATAATGCCCATATCTTTTTTTGAATTTTATCTTGTCGATATCTTCTTTATTTATCCTCAATTGGTGATAACCTAATCTCAATTCAATCTTGGAAAATTTTCTTGCACCTTTCAACTGATCGAATAGATCATCAATCCTTGGAAAATGATATTTGTTCTTTATGGTGACCTTAGTCAGCGGTCTGAAATCAATACACAACCTTAAGGTCCCATCTTTCTTCTTCACAAAAATCACTATGGCTCCCCAAGGTGACATAATTGGGCGTATATACTCCTTCTTTAAAATCTCTTCAAGTTGCATCTGCAAATATTTCAATTCTAGTATTCCCATTATGTAAGGTGTCTTGGACACTGGGGAAGCTCCTAGAGGCTTGCATCAAATCAATAGAGAAATAAATGTCTATATTTGGTGGAAATCCTGGGATTTCCCCAAAAACATATTCAAAATCCTTCAAGACTGGATGGTCTTCAATGCTTTCCACTTTAACTTTGGATGCATCTTCCATATGGGCTGCAAAATCCTGACATCCCTTTCTAAAAATATTTATTAGCTGCATAGATGAAATTTATCCACCATCTACAGCTCTTGGAAAGTCTTGATCCTTTCCTTGATATCTTACCTCATCAAGACAAGTGATTGTCTTGTTGTATTATTCTAGTAAAACATGGTGTTTTTCCAACCAATCCATGCCAATTAGGTAGTCATATGAACCTAATGGCATGATGTTCACATCTACCTTTTTATTGAGTCCATTCATGTCTATTGGGAAATCTTTAACCAGGTCATTGATTTTCCTCTTAGCCCTTGTGGCTAACTGAACTAACCAAGATTTCTTATGCTTACACATTTCTAAGTGAAATATTTCAACAATGTTAGAGTTTATGTAACTATGTCTATATCTAGAATCAATTAAAATTGCTATGGGTTGGTTATCAATCTTACCTTCTACTTCAATCACAGGGGATTTGTATGTTATAAATCCTTGGCATGTTTCCTCACATGTATTCAATTGTTTCAATGTCTTGAATATTGTGGAGAGTTCTCATCCTTTCTCCTTTATGAGGGAAATCCCTATATAAGTGATTTCCCTCACATCTCAAACATTGTACAGGTTGCTGCCTTGGCCCTTTCCCAAATGAATCTTCCATCTTGGACTCATTTTTGGGTTGATTGTCCTTGTTGATTAGCTTGTGAGTTGTTCTTGAAAAAGGGTGGTTTAAAACCTTTTTGCCTTTGATACCTCTTTCATTTCATTGTGTCATTCCAATATTTTTGGAAAATTGGCCTCCCTCTACTCTGCTCATAAAGATGCTTTGGTCTCTTTATGGTCTCCTCCAAATTATTGGGGTTATCATAGTGTATCTTTTCAATGTAAAAGGAAGGTAACCCACTCATAAACCTTTGGATTTTGAATTTTTCATCCTTTATGAAGCCCACATAATTCTACAACTCTAATAATATATTCTCATATTCATCCATTGACATGCCTCCCAACTTGAGTTCAAAGAACTCTTTCATATTCCTTTCATAGTAATGCTCTGAAAAATATTTCTCCTAGAAATATCCATTGAATTCCCTCCATGAGACATTCTTCTCATCAAGGTGTTTGGATTGCTTAAGTTGATCCCACCACATGGTTGTCTTTCCTTGCAAGTGGTGGGTTGTAATTCTTGTTTTATACCCTTGAGGAGTGATTTGCAACTGGAAATATTTCTTCATTTCCAACAGCCATGCCTCGGCCTCTTCTCCCTTTACATGCTTACCATTTAAAGTTGGTGGCTTGATTTTCATGAGTTCTCCTTACAAAATGTCTGCCTCAGGTCTTATCCTCTATCTCTTGACAGGAGACACACTTGGGATGCTCCTTGGCCCTGAACTCGCATGAGCTCTTATAGTAGATTTCTTTGTGGAATGATGATGTATGTTCATACTTCTTGATTGTCTGCCATTCCCATGGTCATCCTTTCTGCTATGGGATTTGGATGTTATCATTTGTGTAGCACTAGCCGTTAGGAATTAAATCACAGAGCAACAAACTAATGCGGAAATAAAAAACAAAAGAGAATAATAAAACATAGACACATATATACATGTTTCTCCCAATATTGGTTACGTCCATAGAGAAATTTCCAGGTCCTTCCTTTATTATTATCCAATAAATGAAGGGATACAACCTATAACACACTCGTTCTAACTTCCTCCTCTTTCTCTCACATCCTCCTCTCTCAGAATGCAATATCCACACTCATACTCAACTGCAATACAATTCCCTCATACGAAAAATAGGTTTCCTTCTTAGGCAAAACCCCTAAATAAATTCTATTGTCATATATGTGACCTTATAATGAATGGTCCAGATCGACTATGATATTACAATATTTTACAAGGTAATTTTATCAAAATTTTCCTCGAGGAATCTACTCTTGAACCCCCGGATGGGGGCTCGCTGGCCCCCATGCCCCCCAGTCAGAGGGATAGAGCCCCCTGAACCCCCTTCATTAGGGGTTCAACCCCCGACAGAAGGAGGGTAGACATACTTGCATATAAGTCAAGAAGATAATCAAGCTCCACAATCAACACTAGTTTATTGCTTTATGCCATAGTATTTATTGGCTTGCATATGCAACATATTAAGACTCTCTAGTATTTCCTCCCAAGATTTCATAATTTTATCATTATTTGCGCTATATCTCTGTACTTCTCTCTACAAGATTCTCATAGTGACAAGTTCAGGCCTGCCTTTTCTTCCATTAGACTATGTCTCGGCATTTCCCATGTTGATATGCAACCCTTTGATTTTCTCTTCGTGTCTATAATATCCTTGTGCATCCTCCATGACTGTAGTCTCATACAAAATCCAAAATTCCCTCATGAATCTCTTAATTATGCAAGAAAATGTGCATGAAATAAATTTTTTGTTTTAAAATATATATATATATGTATATGCACATGTATGGAAAAAGAATGCATAAATTCTTTGCTCTTTGATGGCCACCAATCATATTTTTCTGATTTTACTATAAACTTTACTACTCAATTTAATTTTTGGTTTGATAGATGGCTTCTCAGTCTCAAGACCTTACCAACGACTTTTTTTTTTTCCCAAAAATGAGCTCCAAGAATAAAGTTATGGGCAATTGAATATTGCCACTTTACCCCTCTTGTGCACCTTCCCAAGTGCAAAATAATCTCAAACACCAATTTTAGCCACCTACAAAGGTAAATATATTAGGAATCGAGGAAATTTTTGTATGAGAAACAAATAATATTGTTGACACTGAGTTCCCAACAACTCTCATATTTTCAAACTGATGTTCTAGTCAAAATATGTAGCAATATGGAGATGACAACTTTGCCATTTTTGCACTTTCTCCTTACTTGAAAATTTTATCCCTATTTAAGCATGTCTTCACCAAATCCTTTGGAATTTTGACAGAATCCCAATCGGGTATATTCATGACTAACTTTTGAACATCTGTCAAAATTTTACCTTTATTCGAGCTCCAAGTTGAAAGTTATGCCTTGCAAAAAAAATTACTATTTTCCCATTTTTAGCCTTATATGATACAATTGTCTAATCTATCATCTTGCACATTTTTTATGTCCCCATATTACAAATATGGATCCACAGATATATTTTATGGTCCATAATATTTCCATATACTATTCATGCGCTCCAAACTGACTTTGGAACAAGGCTTTATGCCCTATGGAAGTAAGTTGGTACTAAAATTATATCTTGTATTGTTTCAACTGTAACTTCTTCATACTAGCTTTGTTTTTCTCCCAGAATAGATCATTGGAAATATCTCACTGAGATATTTCATTTAATTTGTGTATTGAAGGTATACACAATTCTCAATATTTTCGACCTCTAAAAATGTTGTTTAGGCCCTCCAAATCGCTTTGCAAGTTCAAGACCCCTAAAATATGAAAAATTTCACAAAACAATGACTTATTAATTTGTTGTTATGATAGTTTGTAGATCCAAGACATCGATCTCAAAATCGGGAGTAATCCCAACCTTTGATCCACTCAAACTTTCCAATCCCACGACCAAACCTTCTGCAATCTTGTCAAGATCAACTTCACGAGCTCTTCCCATCGGAAAGAGTAACTTTCCCAAGCTCACAACTCCTTCCGAAACTCAAAGTCCAAACACCATCAACCTTTTCCATCAAAAAAACCCCATCGAAACAGAAAATTTCCTTGCTTATTGATCTTTCTGAAGTCTGAATTTTGATATCCTATCAGACTCACTCCAACAGTATTCCATTGGGAACATCCTCCCCAAATGAGACCTTTCGACAACCTTCCTTCAAAGACCATATGAAATAATCATTTTTTAAAACCATAGAAAAAAATCATTTCTGAAAACTACACTCGACTACCACATGGAAATGTCTAATTCACCTTCTCTTATCGATGTGTCATCTGACATTGAATACTATCATGGAAATATGATGTGGAATTTTCTCCCTCCCTTGGATCTTCTGATACAGCATGATCATCTGATAGATCGGACGATCAACAATCGTGTCGACCAAAGACCCCAATCATCTTAGGTTTCCAAGCTACGCATTGGTTACCTCAATTGAACAATGTCTTTCAGAAACACAACACCACCACCAGGATTTCCAAATAGACCCTTATGAAGCCGACTTTCCGAAGGATCTAACCATTGACATCTCTCACATATGGCAGTCCAAATCTTCGCAAAAAATTACAATTGCTCGACCTTTAACTCGATTAGATGAACTTCATCGGAACACAAAGTTACCCCCATAATTATGAATGGATCCTTCCAAAAATAATTCCGTTGAAAGATCTAACGGCTGAGAGTGATTTCGATCAACAACTCTCATTCTTTCTAACACTCCATCGGGTTTCTCCTTTCAGACTTAACCTCATACCCCGCTTCAAGATTCTTTTGAAACCCGATTTTCAAAAGTCTGTCGGGAACCTCCTTGATCACTAAAATTCACGGGATGGATTTCAACTCTGCAACTTGCAGCTCGTTTCCATAAATATTCTCTTCGATGGTTCAGAAGCAATTAAACTTGAATCTACCAATAAATTTGGGGCTTTCACTCTGGTTCACCATTTTTCCCCAAATTCGTCATAGAACGAAAACTACAACAACAAATTTTCTCAATTCGTGTTGGCTCTTGGTGCATACAATCTTAGTGTTGAACCTTGAGCTCCGATACCAATAGGTAATGTCCCCTAGCGTAACCGAGGAACATTACCATGTATAAATACACATAAATTTGAAATTTTCTGCTAACTAATCTTGTAGCTTACCAACTACAGGAATACACACAAAACTAACCATTTTTCTACCATTAATTAAATGCAACTACAACATGATAAATAAACATGAATGAAACTAATAAATTTATCATAGTAGCATATAATTCACTCTCATATGCCGAGTAAAAATGCACTGCAGTTAACTCATAAGTAACTCAGAAAAATAGATAAACACTTATCTTTTTAAAATACTTGTGCAACCAGCTGCTTGGGAAGGGCATTCCACCCAACCATAGAACTTTTGTTATAGATATCAACAACAAGCCACCCCTGATTTGGTGTTAGGATTACACAAAAGAAGGTGTCTCTCACAGTCCATTTATAGCTCATATATCCCACAACCCACCGATATTCTCCTACAACTATCTCGATTTCCACCAACTCTCTTCCTCTTGACTTGCTCAACCCAAGGAATGTACCCCTTCACTGCTCTCAACCCATCGGGTGTCCCATTCAATTATCAGGGTCTCTCTGGCACAGGTAACTAGGAATATCACTACTGGGAACTCAAGGTAACCCACTACTAGGAAACAATACCAGTAAAACAACAACAGTAACTTGTTATGACAGTGCAAGTCACACAGGTGTTCACTCTGCAAACCTGACAACCTGGGTTTTTAGTCTTTAGATACAAAAATTCTATAGAATTCACCCTCCATGGTTGCTCCATCTCCAATGCTCTTCTTTTCCTTGTTCTCCCCCTACTCATGCAAAAACATGACTGTCCAAAATTGTTTGCTCTCCCCATACAAATTTCTTCTCTTTTCCCTAAGCAAGTTGACTAAGAACTCATCCCTAAATTGATTTTATTTCAGCCCCATGCTCCCAATAACTATGGGATGTGACTTCTCTTACATGTATTCAATGATTGGCTTTGAGAACACTCAATAGCAACATACAAGGTTTATACACAATGATAATAAAATTTAGGAATGTGGATTTGAATTAATATCCATAAATGATTTTCCCCTTGGACCCCTCTTAGACATTCCCTTCTCTTGTGGAAAACCCAGCTTCCATCTCTATCCATGTCCCTCGACATCTGACATCGTATTTTATTTATTAAAATTCAAAAACACAATTCGCATATTACATTGTTTGGCCATAGCCACATTTCATATCTACATTATGCATTAATTAAACTAGGGATTATAGTGAGGATGTTACAAGAAAACATCCTCATAACATGGGAGATTGTCTCCTCTCTATGCTCCCACCAATGGTTGTCCATTGATAAAGGTAGAATGATCATAGTCTATAGAATGCATGGAAAAGACAATGGAAGACATTTTCTTGCATGAGATCTACTTTCTTCCAAAGGATATGACAATTTTACTTAGCCCACAAGTCAAAGGTTAATGGAACAACTTGTAAGAAAACATGGGAAAGAAAGGGTATTGCTTCCAAAGGACAATAACAAGATCAAATAACCAAACAACCCCATTTCATGTTTTCCTCTTGTGGTATCTTAGTCCTCTTGTTGCTCCCTCAAGAAACCATTTTGGTGGATATTATATTGTTATGTTTTTCTTCTTTCTATACATGCATTTACATGTACATGAGCATATGGTGGAAAATTGTTAGGCTCCAATGCCTTAAAATTGATAAAAATCCAATGAATTATAGTCCACTTTGAGGGGGAAACCTCCTTTTATAGTATATACAATTCATAATACAATATGAGATGTGATAAGACAATCCTAAGACTAGGTCTCCTTGGTGTATATATATATATATATATATATATATATATATATATATATATATATAGGAGACAAAGGGTACAATTATAATGAAAGGGTGCCATGAAGGGTTCTATCTGACATACAATTATAATACTATAAATGTAATAATTCAGTATCTAGGGATTAATAAGAGGTTTTACACATAAAATGGGGCTTCTTCTAGGTCTTAACATGTCCCTCCCCTTCAAACAATTGTTTTCCTCAACACTTGACTAACTGTGGGTGTTTCTGCATGAAGAACTCATCTTCCCATGTTGCCTCTTCCATTGGTAGGTTCTTCCATTTGACAAGGTACTTCTTGGTTTCTCGATTTCTTAGTTGCTTAATCCTTGTTTCAAGTATTGTTTCTAGTTCTAGTATGATTTTCCCTTCTTCATTAATCTCTGTTAAAATAGTTTGGATTGGGATCTTGTTGTCGATTACCTTCTTTAAGAAAGAAACATGGAAGACTAGATGTACACATGAACATGGAGGCAACTCCAATTTGTAATCCATACTTCCACTCCTTTACAAAACATTATAGGGGCCATAATATTTGGGTGCTAATTTAGTGTCCTTTTGTTGCTTGAGGGACATTTGTTTATATGGTTGTATCCTCAGAAATACCCAATCCCCCAATTCAATTTCCCTTTCACTGTGTTGTTAATATGCTTGTTGTTTTATCTTATTTTATGCCATAACCAAGTTGTCCATAAATAGTTTGAGAACCTCTTGTTGCTTCCCTATGTGGCTCTCCACTGCTTGAACTTTTGTGTCCCCTTTCAAGGGTGATATAATGGATGGAGGATGATATCCATAAAGTGCCAGAAATGGGGACATTTTTTATGAAGCATTGAAGGATGTGTTGTACCACCATTATGTCAAGGGAAACCACTTGACCCATTGTGTATATTTATCGAATGAAAAACAATGAAGATATCCTTCTAGATGTTTATTCACAATCTCATTTTTCCCATTGGATTGAGGGTGGTAAGATGATCTATGAGCCAATTGAGTATCCAAACAAGAAAATAATTCAGTCCAAAATTTTCCAATGAAAATTGGGCCTCTGTCACTTACAAAATCTTGGGGACTCCATGTAGCTTTTGAATTATTTTCATGAATGATGTGTCTATTGTACTTGACTTAAAAGGAGGAGAAAGAGAGAAAAATTGGGCATACTTTGTCAGTCAATCCACTACTACCATGATAATAGTATTTGCTTCAGATTTCAGTAAACCTATAATAAAATCCATTGAAACTTCTTCCAAACATTGACTTGGTATAGTTAATGGTTGTAGGAGACCCGACATCTTGATTTTTTCTCCCTAATTTTGTTGGCAGACTAAACATCCAGACACAAATTTTTGAACATCAGTTTTAAGACCTTCTCAAAAAAAATCCTTCTTGATCATGTGGTATGTTTTCAAGAATCTTGAATGTCCTCCTATAGGAGAAGTGTGCAATTCTATAAGGACCCTATGTTTGAGTTGGGAATTCTTACATAAATATAGGCGATCATTATACCATAGCAAATCATTCTTCCATACAAAATTATCTAATGAATTGGGGTCCTCATGTAGTTGTTGAATGATCTTGCATACCTCTTGATTTTCCTTCCATTCTATCCTTGCTTCTTCCATCCAATCATATTGCGGAATAGAAATAGCACATAGTGAACCTTCTGTTTCTTCTTCTTTCCTTGAAAGGGCATCTTCCATAACATTATGTTTTCCTTTTTTGTAGATAATTTCAAAGTCATAACCTAGCATATTTGTGACCCATTTTTGTTGCTCTTCTGAAGATAATTGTTGCTCCAAGAAGTACTTCAAGCTATCATGATATGTTTTTACTTTGAAGTGCCAGCTAACCGGATTTGAACCTGGGCCTTTCTCAGGTAATCCTATCCAGTTATATATATAACCACTGAGCCATCTTTTCTTTGGAGGAATTTAAAAGCGTTAAAAATAACAATATAAAACTTTAGAACAAACACAAAATCAAACTTTTTTGTGAACACCAATATAAAAGAGGATGTAATCTATGTAACCATATGATGCATGAGAAATGCATATGTTCATTCTAGATCTCATTAGAAATAAAAATTGTAATAGATCTTGAGGCCATTATTGAAGGGTGATAATTCTATAAACATCATTATAAAAGAAATGAAGAGACCCTACTTGCATTATAGGCTTTTGGGAACATGAAAATCTAGCATGGTTGCATCCATTGCTTATTATTTAAGATAAGATGTTAATGATTTGGAGTTTTCTTCCAAAGATCGATATAAACATGAAACTAAATGAAAATACTCATCAAGAAAACCAAGTATGTTAATTTTTTATTGAGGATGTTGATTGTTCAATTTATTTATCAAACCATGTGAAAATGCATGAAAGAGTGGGATGTGAGAGAATAATCCCTAATGCATAAGTTTGATGAATACAAATTATGCTACCTTCTCCCTAGCTTTCTTAACAATCCCACACAGTTTCAAAAATGTTGTTCCAAGCATTAATGCTACAATGGATAAGTCTCCTTGATCTTTGCTTGGGATGAGGCATGGGGAAAGAGAGATATGGGGAATTCTCAAAATATTTACAAAGTATGGTCACATTGATGTCAATGTTGCTAGAAAAAGGAAGAAGATCACAAAGGAAATGAGACTATGGCAAGTGTCAGAGGAAAATATAATAAAGCAAACGGAATTATGGTGAGTGTGGGATTCAAAAACATGAAGTATGTAAAGTAAATGCACTGCCAATTCCTATATTGAGAAGAAGCAACAATGCTCATAACACACGAATTCAAGTGGGGCTTAACAAAGACAAGGTGTCTACACTTCTTTGGTAAACTTTCATTAAGTGACACATAAAATAGTGCATTTGCCAATACAGTGGTAGGATATTTATCTAAGTGTGAGTTATGTGATGGATTTAATGTTGTGGAAGGGTACACCATGGAAGCGTACACCATATCAGGAAATAGATAAGAGCCAACTAGAATAGAGATTATTTGGGTCTTTAGATTCCAAACGCAAATATTGTGTGATGAACCAATGCTCATTGAACAACCAAACATTAAAAGTGAGGACTTTGATGGGTTATTGAAAATCTGGCCCTTCTTTTGACATTTTCATATATTTTTTGTCCTTCATCAATGACGAGTGATTTAAAAAATCTACATTTTTTCTAAAGGGTGTTCCTAACCAGAACTTGACATTGTTAGGAACTTTGTTTTTAATTTCAAAATTAATAAAAGTATAAGTGCCCTCCATGATGACAATAATTGTCTTTTGACTTTTTCATTTACATTGCAAAAATTTTAGTGTTGGGTTTGTGAATTGGTCTTTCCTCCAGGTGCAGAGGAGGTCAGGACTCAATTAAAGGTTCAAGAATAATATCTAGAGTTGAAATTATATACCAACATGATTTGGTTATGGAGTAAGTGATTTACAACTTAAATAGTTAATTAAGTCTGAGACAAACATCCAACATGATCCTTGTAGAAGCATCATATTGTGGAAGTCAGATTCAAGAAAAAAATGGTTCAAGGAAGTTCCTTTCATGACACAAGCATGCGGTCTAACAGAGTAGTGAAAGTTAAAAGTGCCATTCTTGTACACTCTATATTGATAGGAGGGAAGCAGTTAAAATGAGGCTAACTACTATCTGAATTGCAAATTTGGATCTACTAATTTGTTTTCCATGTAATTGTTGTAAAATGCACCAACTAGGACCATATCAAATATGTTGTACTCACCATCAAGAAGTAATGAACATTGCATTTAAAGAAAATAAGCTCATGTATATTTGTGAGTATAACAACATTGTGCCATCACTCTCAAATATTTAGTTTAGTTAACTAGGGTCTTAGTGCACATTATAGAGAATATTTCTACCAACTGCAATCTCTCAAAGGGTTAGTGTATTAGCAGTGTTACACAGGGGCATGCTCCCTTGGGTGGGTGGTGCCCCTCACATTTCCCACATTTCTTGGACAAGGAAACACAATGGGGACATTTCCCCATATCCCCTTTTGGGAAAACATAAGGGGTGACATTTCTCTTTCATGGGAAATCCCCGTGCATCCCCCCTTTGAAAAGGGAGAATCTTGGGCATTCTCCTATGCTTATTGTCCAATGGTCTTCCAAAATGTCAATATTTTAAAACAAAAAAACACAAAAAAATATGAACCTAAAAGAAAATGTGAGTATTTATTTCATGCTTTCATTGTTCATGTTTGTGAGTTTCCATTGTTTTTCATATATATATATATGAAAAACAATGGAAACTCACAAACATGAACAATGAAAGCATGAAATAAATACTCACATTTTCTTTTAGGTTCATATTTTTTTGTTTCAAAATATTGACATTTTGGCAGATATATATATAAAATAAAATAAATTGTTTATATTTAGGACGAGGTAGGGGACCTTGATGTTTCCCATGATGTTAACTAAAATTTGGAGAGTGTCTCTAGTTGTCCCCCATATGCATTTCCTTATTCTTGCATTCCCCCCATCCCAAAAACTTGGTGGAACAATGTGTATTAGGATGGATGGACTCTTCACAACAATAAATTATATAAAATAATCTATTATAGGTTTTCTCTAAAAACAATCATATTTTTTGTATTAAGATTAGTTAAGATTGACTAGGGCCATTTTATTTAATCATATGTAAGTTAACGTGTCATATGTACATATTGTAATTGATGCGGGAGCATTGTTGGCAAGTGCGCGGATCAAGACCTATCAACATCTGAGAATCTGTATGGGAGCTCAACGCTGGCGGATACGGCAGATATTTTGAAGATCGTCTTAACTCAGTGCCGGAATAATCCTTTGAGGCACGCTTGAGCTATCGCGAGCAAAGTGGGAGTTTCTACTCTGACTCTGGAATGCGACTGCACTAGGATAGTCGTCAGGATAAGTTTTGATGTAGACAAGTAGTCAGGGGAAACCCTAAGAGCCCTTTGAGTTAAATAGAGGTTTTGTACAACCAAATGAGGTTGGATGGAATAGATATGTTAGTATCAGAAAATGGGATAGAAGTTAGGAGAAGATTTCAATAGTTTTTGTTTTTCATTTACAGTGGTAACCATTTTCATTTTGGAATATAATAGAGGAAAGTTGATCCAATGCATGGTGTGGACATTGTTTGCAATTCCTTGTTATTTTGTTTTCATGAATGATTGAATGAATTCTGTTACAAGTAGATGGAACTGTGAATGTTAGGATAAGTTTCAATCGTTTCTCTTTTGTCGAGTGATGCAAGGTGTGCACACAAAATGCAAGGAGTGTGTTGACGGGATCTATTTCAATTTCGAAGCTCAGAAGAGATAACGTGAAACTTTCCCTTTTCAAGGAGTGCAAAGAGACCGGTGCAAGGAGTGCACAGTCACCTGTAAGAATTTGAACCTTGTGTAAAGACTTGGTGAAAGGAGTGCACAGATCCAAGATTCGACTAAGTGTTGAAGGGACTTAGTAGAAAGTTGAAGAACCAAAGAAGGAGAACACCAGGAGGGCGAGAGGAATTTCTCTCCGAGAAATCCATCGGATCTGAGTTATCGAAATCCCTGAAATGCAAAGAGTGCATGGGAGGTAAAAGTCTTCATGAGACCAAGCTCAGGAGGAATAATACTTTCACAAGTGTTAACAAGATCCAAGAAATAGACTCATAAGAAGGACAAAGATCAAAGCCTTGAATCCTTCAAAAATCTTCTAAGTCTGAAGAAAGCGTAATCTCGGGGAGGGTAAGATCTGGACCATTCAATCAACATCCAGATAATGAGGAGCAAGCATACATGAGGAAGGGTCTCATTCGTTTGTTCTGAGTGCAAAAGAATTGTAATGGTCTGACCAAGATAAAGTACACTAACGATAAGCTTTGGAAGCACATAGGAGGAGCAAGGTCACGAAATTTTGAAATCATCAGGACCATCCATCAAAGGGGACATGTGGAGAGAGATCATCGTTTCGCTAACTCGTGATTCAAAGAGGTCAAAGGTCGAGTTATACGAACTCATGAATCGCAAAATCGTAATTTGATCTGAACCATCGAATCAAGGAGAGATTTGGACCATTGGTTTCCCAGGGAGATATCAAGAGTTCAGATATCGGGAAAAGGGAGGTGATCGGTCCTCCAACTTCGCAAAATGTGAAGTCTCAATACGCGAAATCATGATGCGCTCGGGAGATTGGGCCACGGTCATCGTGAAGGGTCATATCGGTGAAGGAGAGTAGAGGGTCTTGTATGCTCTAGGATCCTGTCGAGATTTCGAAAGTCGAGATAGTCGGATTGACTCACACACGAAGACCTGATATGCGAAGTCACGATGCGCCTTTTAATTTGGTAAGTGGTCATAGCCGTGGGCACATCAAGGAAATGGCTTAGCCAGAGAAGAGCTAGCGCCTAGTTGGCATAGAGGTTTGAACAACACTCAGAAGAGGGCACGCAGGTCTCATACGACCTGCATATTTGGACAAAGGACCTGTGTAAGTAGGTTTGGGGTCTAGAAGAGACCCAGAGAGTCAATCAAACTCAGTTTCTTGATCGATCCTAGACTGGGAGGTCGCGCAGCCCTTAGGAGAGAAGGGGGTTCTGCATCAAGTGGTATCAGAGCATAGTTTTTCTTCCAGATAGCAAGAAAAGGGGAGGAGACAGAAAGAACTTGAATTTGTACTCTGTGTGTGACAGATAATCAACATAATTCCACCAAGGAGACGAGTGGAACCACCTTTGTCCAATCAAGTTGTAGAAAGGGAGATCTGAGAACTTCGTTCAAGATTAGAGGTGATGGAGGTAGCGCAGAGACCAGCACCTGATACTGGAGACATCAATGATGTAGAGAGTGAAGAAGTTGTGGGCGAGAATGTTGTTGAGGAAGCTGCAGGAGAGGATGTTTTCGAAGAATGCTTGTTGAGAGCGGTTGCCAGATTAGGAGGCAGAGCCAAGATGGAGGTCCCAATGTATGAAGGCAATTTAGATGTTGAAGAGCTATTGGATTGGATAATATCCATGGACAAATATTTTGACTATGAAGACGCCGATGAAGAAAGAAGGGTGACACATGTTGTCACTAGACTAAAAGGACATGCAGCATTGTGGTGGGATGAACTGCAGGTTGAGGGAAGAAGCAAAGGCAAGCAGAAAATAAAGAGTTGGGACAGAATGGTAGCCAAGTTGAAGGCTAAGTTCATGCCCAAAGATTATCATATCAGTCTGTTCAGGAAAATGCAAAACCTGAGACAGAAAGGGACGACAGTTAAGGAGTACACAAAGGAGTTTTATAGGTTGAACATCAGAACTGGACAAAGGGAGAGAGATGAAGAAAAAGTTGTCAGATACGTAAATGGCTTGAGATATGAAATCCAGGATGAGCTCAGCATGATGTTAGTAAGGAAATTGGAAGATGCTTATTAGTTTGCACTGAAGGCAAAGGAAAAGTTAGCCAGAAAACAAATCCAATGAGGAAGAGGCAAAGGCCCCATCCCAAACAAAAGCAAGGGAGTTCCCCATGAAAGAACATATAAGTCTAAGGATGAGACTGAGAAACCACACAGTCACTCAGAAAGAGGAGGAATTTCCTGAGAAAGACAGAGTGGTGGAAGGGGAAGAAGAGGAGGAGGAGACGTAAGATGTTATGCCTATGGAAAGACAGGACACATGTCTTGGGAATGTCCTGAGAAAAAGAAAGGAGGAGGTGAAGTTCACATTTCAGAAGCACAAAGAAGAGATGTTGAATTAGAAGGAGCAGAGGATGGAAGATCCCTGATGTTGAGGAAGGTTCTCTTGAAACTAGAAGAAGAAGTTGAAAGGTCGGTGCAGAGGAATAGTCCCTTCATAACAGCGTGCAAGACTAAGGACAAAGTATGCAAGGTGATAATTGACAGTGGGAGAACTGACAACCTAGTATCCACAGAGATGGTGGAGAAATTGGAGCTGGAGACAATTGCACATCTGAAGCCATACAAAGTCTCATGGCTACATAAAAGACACTAGGTAATGGTTACTAAACAATGCTTGGTTGAATTTAAAATAGGTGGATATAGAGATGAAATCCTATGTGATGTAATTCCCATGGATGTATGTCATATTTTGTTGGGAAGACCATGGCAGTTTGACAAGAATTCCATTCATGATGGGAGGAAGAATACATACACATTAGATAAGAATGGTAGGACACACATGTTGTTGCCAATAGAGGAGAAAAAGGTGAAAGAGGAGGCCAACACAAACATACTTCTCATGAGTGGGAAGGAACTCCTGAAAGAAGTCAAGGAAGAACAAGAGATGCAGTTTGTTGTGGTAAGGAAGCCTAGATTTATCCTTACAAGTACTTCAAAAGAGGATTTGTATGAAGAAGTTCAGGAATTGTTGGATAATTTTGCTGACATAGTGGTGGATGAGCTACCTAACTCATTACCACCCATCAGAAGTATCAGTCACCATATTGACTTGATACCAGGAGAAATTCTGCCAAATAAAGAAGCATACATATTCACACCTCGAGAGAACAAGGAAGTGAAGAACCAAGTCCAGGAATTGTTAGACAAGGGTTTGGTCAGAGAGAGCTTGATTACATGTGTAGTACCAACTGTGTTGAGTCCAAAGAAGAATGGAGGATGGAGAATGTGTACAGAATCTAGAGCCATTAACAAGATCGCCATCAGGTATATATTTTCTTTATCGAGAATGGATGATTTAATGGATTGTTTAAGTGGAGCAAATTTATTTTCCAAAATAGATCTGAAAAGTGGATATCACCAGATCAGAATGAGAGAAGTTGATGAGTGGAAGACAACCTTTAAGACGAATGAAGGTCTATATGAGTGGATTTTTATGCCATTTGGCTTAACAAATGCCCCGAGTACTTTTATGAGGATGATGAATGAAATACTGAAGGATTTTAGTGAGAAGTTGAATGAGACCAAGAGAAAATACTCCACGTATGATACGGAGTTTTACGCCATAATTCAAGCCTTGAAGAAGTGGAGGCATTACCTTGTCCCACAAGATTTTGTCTTGTATAGCGATAATCAGGCTTTACAATTCATAACCAGAAAGGAAAAATTGAATCAGAGGCATGCAAAATGGTTTGATTTTATGCAGAATTTTACTTTTGTCATAAAACATATTGCTGGGAATGCTAACAAAGTTGTTGATGCATTGAGAAGGAGATGCTTGATTATGCAGGAATTTTAGGTGAAACCCTTGGGGTTTTAACACCTTAAGGACATGTATTGTGATGATACATATTTCAACGAAGCATATGAAGCATGTGCAAAACCTGTGTTGAGAGACAGAAGCCAGTGGATAGAGTACATGATTCAAGAAGGATTGTTGTTCAAAGGGAATTAGTTGTACACAATGAGGGATAACCTTTTGAAGGAAAAACATTGTGGAGGATTGGTTGGACATTTCATCCATGATAAAAAGTTTGCACAGTTCAGTAGTTTATAATATTGGCCAGGTATGAACAGAAGTGATAAAGTTTGTGAACAAATGTAGAATCTTCCAACATGTGAAAGGAAAAAGACAGAACATTAGATTGTATCAACCATTGCCAATACCAGAGAGGCCTTGGGATGCAATAAGCATGGATTTTGTATTTGGATTACCAAGGACGCAAACAGGATTTGACTCCATATTTGTGGTGGTGGATAGATTTTCAAAGATGGCACACTTTATCCCATGCCATAAGACCAGTGACACAATGCATGTTGCAAATCTATTTTTCAAGGAAGTTGTAAGACTTCACAGCCTACCCAGAAGCATTGTCTCGGAAAGAGACACAAAACTTGTTGGTCACTTTTGGAGAACACTGTGGAAGAAGTTGGGGATAGATTTATCCTTTGGCTCAGCTTATCACCCTCAGACAGATGGATAGACGAAGGTGGTAAACAGAATTTTGGGAAACTTGTTGAGAAGCCTGGTCACTGAGCATCGTAATCAGTGGGATCAGATTCTGCCACAAGTAGAATTTTCATACAATGACTCACCAAACAGGAGGATTGGGAAGATCCCATTCTGGATATTGTATGGAATGCAACCCAGGGGAGTATCTCAGTTGAGAGACTTGGAACAAAGTGAGATCAAGAGCGTTGGAACAGAAGATTTTGATGCAGACATGCAGAGGCTCCATAGCCAGATCAGAGGACAGTTGCAGAGTTCTAGCCAGGAGTACAAACATAGATTTGATCAACATCATAGAGAACTTCAATTTGAAGTAGGAGATCAGGTTCTTGCGCATCTCAGGAAATAAAGGTTCCCTAGAGGAACATATAACAAGTTAAAGATGAAGAAGATAGGACCATGTAATATATTGAGGAAATTTGATGCAAACGCCTATGAGATTGAGCTGCCAGATGATGTGGGAATATCACCCATATTCAATGTTGCAGACCTGTATCCTTACAGAAAGGATGACACAGAGAGATCAGAAGATCGAGAGAAGATTCAATGGGAGAAACAAATGCCAAAAGAAAAAGAAAAAACACAGATGGAAAAGATTGTTAATCAGAGGATTGGAAAAAAGATCGGGAGGAAGACCTATTTTGAATATCTGGTCAAGTGGAAAGGACACCCAATAGAAGATGCCAGTTAGGAAAATGAAGTTGCTATTCAAAAGCATGGAAATTTGGTGCAGGAGCTCATGGATAGGAGTCCATGCATTTTTGTCAAGGGGAGTATGATGCAGGAGCATCGTTGGCAAGTGTGTGGATCAAGACCTATCAGCGTCTGGGAATCTGTACGGGAGCTCAAAGCTAGCAGATACAATAGATATTTTGAAGATTGTCTTAACTCAGCGCTGGAATAATCCTTTGAGGCACATTTGAGCGATCGCGAGAGAAGTGGGAGTTTCCACTCCGGCTCTGGAATGTGACAGCACTAGGATAGTTGTCAGGATAAGTTTTGATGTGTACAAGTAGTCAGGGGAAACCCTAAGAGCCATCTAAGTTAAATAGAGTTTTTGTATGCCCAAATGAGGTTGGCTAGAATAGAGATGTTAGTAGGAGAAAATGGGATAGAAGTTAGGAGAATATTTTAGTAGTTTTTTTTTTTCATTTATAGTGGTAACCATTTTCATTTTGGATTATAACAGAGGAAAGTTGATCCAATGCATGGTGTGGACATTGTTTGCAATTCCTTGTTATTTTTCTTTCATGAAAGAATGAATGAATTCCATTAAGAGTAGATGGAACTGTGAATGTTAGGATAAGTTTCAATTGTTTCTCTTCTGTCGAGTGGTGCAAGGTGTGCACACAGAACGCAAGGAGTGTGTTGATGGGATCTGTTTCAATTTCGAAGCTCAGGAGAGATAACATGAAACTTTCCCTTTGCAACGAGTGAAAAGAGACTGGTGCAAGGAGTGCACAGTCGCCTGCAAGAATTTGAACCTTGCGTAAAGACCTGGTGCAAGGAGTGCACAGATTCAAGATTCGACTAAGTGTCGAAGGGACTTAGTAGGAAGTTGAAGAACCAGATAAGGAGAACGCCAGGAGGGCAAGAGGAATTTCTCTCCAAGAAATCCGTTGGATCTGAGTTATCGAAATCCATGAAACGCAAAGAGTGCGTGGGAGGTCAAAGTCTTCAGGAGACCAAGCTTAGGAGGAATAACACTTTCACAAGTGTTAACAAGATCCAAGAAACAGAATCATAGGAAGGACAAAGATAAAAGCCTTTGAATCCTTCGAAAATCTTCTAAGTCTGAAGAAAGCATAAGATCGGGGGGGGAGATCTGGACCATTCAATCAACATCCTGATAACTAGGAGAAAGTGTACAGGAGGAAGGGTCTCATCCATTCGGTTTGAGAGAAAAATAATCGTAGTCATTCGACCAAGGTAAAGTGCACTAACGATAAGTTTTGGAAGCACACAGGAGGAGAAAGGTCACGAAATTCTGAAATCATCGGGAACGTCCATCAAAGGGGACACGTTGTTATAACCCTAAAATGCACCATACAGGCTTACCTGGCATCAGGCCAACTCATGCCTCTTCCTAGCCAAAGCCATGCTAAGTAATTCCTCAAAAACCACTTAAAAACAAGCAACCCACGCCCTAACTTCTCACTGGGCACGGGCATCCGCTTGCTGTCCTCTTACTGCACGCGGGTATCCGCGGGCTAGACTAAAACAGCCCGCGAGTACCTAACAATGCAAAAAATCAGGGAAGTTTCCGCCGAGACTCGGGGCTTTTTGTCAGTTAACTGAAACTCTCCGCCATGCATGGCCGAGAGTTCGACTAAAACCCTAGCCCTTCCTAGCCTATAAAAGGAGGGGTAGGGGTACTA
>ML794774.1:304430-321769 GCA_009831015.1 Picea engelmannii
ATTCTTCTCTTGTATGCATGTGAAGAAAGGGGTTTCAGATTCGGGTAGAAGGTCAAAAGTTAAGTCTTGAGGGTCATTTTCTGCGTATAAGTTTAGAGCCCTAGCTTATTAGTCCGTAGGGTAGAATACCCCACAACACACATGGAAAGAGATTAGCATTTCACTGACTCGTGATTTAGAGAGGTCAAAGACTGATTTATAAGAACTTGTGAATCGTGAAATCACGATTTGATATGAACCGTCGGATCAAGGAGAGATCTGGACCATTGGTTTCCCAGGGAGATATTAGGAGTTCGGATATTGGGAGAAGGGAGGTGAGAGGTCCTCCAACTTCATGAAACGTGAAGTCCCGATACGCAAAATCGCAACACGCTTGGTAGATTGGCCCACGGTCATCGTGAAGGGTCATGTCGGTGAAGGAGAATAGAGGGGCTAATACGTGCTAGGATCCTGTCGGGATTTCGGAAGTCGAGAGAGTCGGAGTGACTCACACATGAAGACCTGATATGCAAAGTCACAATGTGCATTTTGATTTGGTAGGTGGTCACAGTCATGGGCACATCAAGGAAAGGGGTTAGCCAGAGAAGAGATAGAGCCTGGTTGGCGTTGAGGTTTGAACAATGCTCAGGAGAGGGCCCGCAGGTCTCATATGACCTACGTCTTTGGAGAAAGGACCTGTGTAAGTAGGTTTGGGGTCTAGCAGAGACCTAGAGAGTCAATCAGACTCAGTTTCTTGATTGATCCTAGACCGGGAGGTCACGCATCCCTTAGGAGAGAAGGGGGGTCTGCATCAGTAATCATAGATTCTACCCACATATTTGTCTCTTGGGGATCCATGTACCTGCATTTCATTGACCCATAATCACCTACCATTTGGTTGTTCCAACTACCTTCACCTACCTTATCTACCATTTGGCGGAGTCTCTTTAAGACCGACCCTTGTATGTAGGAGTGATGCACTCACAAACTTATTATGCATAATAAATAAAGGGAAATTATGATATTCATTTTTGATATCTCTTGGCCCCTTTCTTTCTCTTGTTTGCATTTATTTTTTCTTGGCATGATGATTATTGTTATATGATCTTTAGTCATATTTACTTCAACATTATTTTCCTTGTCGTGTCGGTCATTTTGGCCTTTTGTTTGTTGTGTATGTGATGTTATAGTGCATTTTGTGATAACCGCATATCCCAAAGTTAGGATTTCATTTCACATTAATACTCTCTTAAATTTTGTATGCTAACATTAGTATTGAGTGTGGTTGTTATCTTTGTGATGTTATAGTGTGTCCTGTAATATTGGCATATCCCTATATTGGGAGAGCATATTGTTGGATGGGAGTATTTATAGTAACAAATTCTAGCAAATATTATAGTTTGGGGTTGACACCAAGAGTATGATCATTGGGGTGGACATCTAATGATGGAATCCATAAAATAACATTAGACCTTCTCTAATGAAATAACTATAGGGTGATACAAAATGAACCCTCTTGGATAAGAATATTTTAGATAGTTGCATAGGGATATTATTTGGTAGAAATAACAATTCAACAAGGGAGAGGTACAAAACAACTAGTCCTTGTCTTTTGTTTTCGAACCGCTCTATACGACATTTGTCTTGATTAAAGAATATCCAAATATGCTTCATAAGGATATTAACACAAAATTAAAGAGTATGATCATGTACCACAAAACACCAAACACATTTCTAGATGTTTTCATTCACCTTAAATGAACACAATGCAAGAGAATTCTTAAGATCATTTTCTTAACAACCATATACTACAATGCTTATGTGTCAATAGTTGTTTGGCTAAAAGGCCTTGCGATGCTTATGCATCAATGGTTGTTTGGTTGAAAGGCCTTGCATTAGTTGAGGGGGAATTGGGGGTGCCATGTTTATTGGTTGGGTCTCCAAAGGACCTAGAGCCTCTAATGTTGACTTGAGACAATGCATCAAAAACAAAACTAAAAGATAAAACAAGTAAATAACAAAAAAAATTCTACAAATTGCATAACAGGAGATACGAAAAAAGCAAGAAACCATGGAGGCGAAGAAGAATGAATGCTAAAGGTTGTCTTAATGTAGTTGTATTGTTTATGGAATTTTCAAGTCCTGATGCAAGTAATTGCAATAAAAATACACACAATTTAATCTATAAATTGATATGGAAACCAGACCTACTCAAAGAACTTATTATTTTTGTCAACATTTTGATATTTTGTAAGTTCCCAATGCAAGTAATTGCAATAAAAATACACAAGTCAATCTATAAATTGATATACAAACTAGACCTACTCAGACAACTTATTATTATTTTTGTCAACATTCTAATAGCTTGCAAACATGATAGACTTGGTTGCATTTTTTTATAGTTTTCAATTGAAAAAAAAATTCACGCAAACACTCACACTTTTATTAAATTATTGCATATACAAACCCAAATACAACACACTTATATAAGTGTTGTCAGATCCAAATTATTCCAAAATTGGAGATAGAGATTGAGAGAATATCTCAACAATCTTCAACAAACCCCAACCAACTCTAAACTAAGCATTAATTTTAACACCCACCCTTAATGCTTACATCACAAATAACAATACAAAAAAAAACATTTTTGAACTTTGATCACTTTGATCATTGTTTGGTCTAGTCTTTGTTGAGACCTAAGTCTACACCCCTACCCTTCTTCTCTCATTACCCTATATACCTCCATAAAAAAATAATACCTTTTTATCTTGGTTAAGTTGGTCCCCCATTACTAAATGACTCATTTTTTGTGATCATTACCTCTCTTCACTGATTTGTGTACCATCTTTTGTTTTCTTGAAGGGTAATTACATGTTATGGCTTGGGTCTGAAGTACTTGTCATTATGTTTTTCCATTGGTTGAGCTCATAGTAGGTGTAATAGTGTTTTTATATGCACATACAGGATTGATTGCAAGAACTAAGCTATTCTTGCAAATGTTGTTGGTGCGCTAATTTTTTTAATTATTTAATAATTTAATTTGTTACTTTGAATGTATAAAGCATTTGAATGGTTCATGCATATGTGTGCAATCATAAGCGAGTGCCTCCACACCATTTTACATGTTGTTTCATCATTATACAACATCAGTCATAGTCGTGAGAACTGTATTGTTCAATCATGGCTACTATAGCTTGAACGAAGGGTTAACAACATGTAGGTATTGGTTTCAACATGAGGAGATTCACATTCGGGGAATTATAAACAATAGAAGCACTTTGTACACCATGGTTCATCCTCGAGAGTGATGGCAATTGAAAAGGACTGAGCCACAAGGCCTGGAGCTATTCGAGGCCATACCTAAAATCAAGGATGTTTTCATAAAGGAGGAATGGTATGACTTCCTGTGTGCATTTGAAGGACACCACACATGCCTGTATATGGTGTTCATGCATACGTTCGATCGCTTCCAGACCCAGTTTGGGGATACCTGGATTCATATTACAGAACACTTCATTGGAGCATCTTGTGCTCTCCCTATCTGTGGGGAAAGGTGGTTTAAGAAAGGAAAGTTGTCTCCTGACCTCTACAATAAATTCTTGGTTCTCGAGCAGCAAAACCCTGACTGGAGCCAAGGAATCCATGTGTCATGGATAAAGGAAGATTGGAAGGGATACCTAGCAGTAGTGCAGAGGTATATAACAAGTGAGGGTCGATTCAACATAGTAAATAATTATCACCTTAGTTTCCTTATGCATCTAAGTGGAGATAAAGATATAAACTTACTCTATTACCTACTTAAAATCCTAACCAAAATGGCCAAGAGGGTTCAAAGCCACCCTGAATCTGATCACAGGAGCCTATACCATCAAGGCTTAATTAAATTGTTGGTGTCTTTCACTTTAGAGGAACTTGAAATGCCTTGGGGTTATTTATTGAAATATGTGGGATTGAAAGAACAGGAACAAGTATCTGACTCGCATGATGAAGGTGATGCAAGTAAAGATAAGACAGAGGTCAGGGTATCTCGAGATCCTAGGAGCTTGATGAAGCATGTCCAACCCGCAAAAAATAAGGGGAAAGGCCCCAAAACAAGGAACACACCCTCGAAAGAAAACAAGCCAGAAACCCCCATGATGGAGGAGTCCCCTTGCATGCAACTAAGGTCTTCTATAGGTAAGGGGAAGGAGAGAAAAAATGGAAAATATTCCCACGTGCATCCATCTGCACTGGAAACACCATAGAGGTCTCTATCATGCAGACATTCAGAGGAGGAGTAGAGAACCCCCATCAAGTAGCAACCTAAAAAACATGTGACTAGAATGAGGGGGAAACTTGGATCTAGATCATGCAGCAATGAAGTGGTTAAGGGAAAGGTTGTTCCTATAGTAGCCTTACCCAAAACATCCCCTGCAACCAAACAAGACAAAAAGAGAAAGGGTGAACAACACATTGAAACACCAAGCAAGCCAAACGAGAAAACTAGAATTACAAATCAATTGAGACTGAACTCCAAGGATCTTTTTAAACCATCATTAAAAGACCCCCAACCAATTGTGATCGAAGATGATGACAACCCTAAATTTTCCAACATGGAAGAAATGGTAGTCAATGTTTTGAAGGGAATGACCATGAAAAAGGAGAAATCAAAGTCTAATGAGGGTAAGACTGTTTTGAAAAAAGAGTATCCTACAGACTCCAATCAACAACAGGGAACACGGGATTATGGACTTGATCTGGAGCAAGACTATATTGGCACCTCACCACATGCAGGGGATCCTCACCACAGTTTACAAGACATTAAACCAGAGATTAAAACTGACACTTTGGGAGTACAGGGATACATTAAAGAAACACAAGTAAAGGAACCCGAGGTATTAGACATATATAATATGAGAACAAGGAGCAGAACATTCGATAACCGCAACAAGTCTATCATAGAGCAAGACAAGAATAAAATGTAGGTTGAGGTCAAAACAGAGAGGGTCAATGACAGCCAACGAGTGCAAGAACTGAAGCTTCAAGTCTAGACCTTGCAACACTACAACCAGAAATTGGGAAAACTATACTCCAGACTGTAAAAGAAGTATCAAAGAATCCAAAAGAAATACTAGAAGGCTTGTTGCTTTTTGAAGGAGATAATTTGAAGAAGAACGTTGTTATGAAGGGGTATCTAAAGAAGATGTTTTTCTATCCAGTTATCTCCTAGTTGGCCTCCAATAGTGCACATGGATACAAGTTCTCAATTCATAACCTAGTTCTATCAGTCCTAGTCAGTTTTGTCAAAGCTCAGTTCACTTCAGCATATGCATCAATTTAGTTTTATCATTAGCAGTAGTTTTAGTTATTTAAGTTCAAGACTTTTTTAGATTAAGGCATAATAAGTGGCCATATGTGTTTTATATGAACCACTTCATTTTTTATTAAGTCAAGTCTGAAGTATGCATTACTATAATCTATCAATATTTACTCAAGTCAATAAGTTGTTCTCCAATTGATAGTGTAGAGTTAAGCCTCAGTTTCAGATGGGCGAGAGCCTCTACAACTTTGATAAATATGCAGTTTTTGTAGGAATGGAGGGTTCATTTTTTTGGGAAAGGAATCAATATATCAACTGGTTGAACCTGTTATATGATTGGATTAAGCTATCTACCTGGTGAATATGTTCTTGATGACAATGTGCTTTATGTTCAAATCTATATGTGTTCTTTCTCTTATCTTGAATGCAATTTTTTATGTGTGCAAAGTACATTTCATTTTCCTTTTAGGTATTGTATAACTCACCTTTTACTGATATGCAACCTAGAAAACATCTAATGCTTTAGTAAAGATTTGTTTTATTGCAACTTGTGGGAGTAATTGTGTTTGGATATTTGTTTATGCCTTGAAATATTATTTTGAGTCTTAAACTTCTTGCAGCAAATAATTCATTGAGTTGTTTGTTGTTTTCCCTTTGTTCATCCCTCTATTTTCTCACTTGTCTATCATTTGTGTGCCACCATCCAAGGAGGACCTATAGCCATATCATTTTTCCAACCCAGCCATGTTTTTTTCTTGGTAAAACCAACCCTCCAACTGACCAACGAAATCAAATTATCACAAAACCAACCATTCCAAACTTGAGGTGGCCTAGCCCCGCCCTTTAGCAGTCAGGTGTAGACTTTAGGACCAACAGTCTTCATCATCATCTTGATCCACTTATGAACTATTGTAGACTACACTCTTTCTCACCCGTGCATTCAAGCTACCACTTCATTCATTGAAGATACAATTTCTCCTAACCATCAATGACATGTTTGTAATGACCGACAATTCTAGACATACTTTAAAATATAGTCTAGACACTGAATCATCCAATTGACATGTACTTCCATCTGTCGAGATACATAGCTCGATGTATTTTCCAATTATATAGTAAAGTAGTCTAGATATAGAATGTATCCAACAATCAATCATACAACCTGACCTTTTTCACATACACAATCTCACAAACACACAAAGATAACCAGTAATCATTGTTCTTGGAGCACCAAAGTACAACAAGAACCACCAACTTATAACAAACTGTAGACATAATCAAACTAGTGATGTGTTCTCTTGGCACCGAAGAATGTCAAGAACCACCAGCTTAAATTAATTTACCATGTTCTATGAGTCGTTCTTCATAATTCATTTCCCAAACAAAAAATAATACTATGAAAAAAAATGATATTACTACACCATCGAAACCAACATTGTCATTCAATACATTAAAGGAACACAAGGAAAGGAACCTAAGGTATTACACATGTATAATATGAGAACAAGGAGAAGAACACTGGTTGACCGCAACAAGTCTATCACAGAGTAAGACAAGAAGAAAATGCAGGTTGAGGTAAAAACAGAGAGGGTCAATGACAGCCAACGAGTGCAATAACTGAAGCTTCAATTCCAGACCTTGCAACACCACAACCAGAAATTGGGAAAACTATACTCTAGACTGCAAAATAAGTATCAAAGACTCCAAAAGAAACACTAGAATACTTGTTGCTTTTTGAAGGAGATAATTTGAAAAAGAACGTTGTTATGAAGGGGTATCTAAAGAGGATGCTTGTCTATCCAGTTATCTCCCAGTTGGCCTCCAACAATGCGCATGGATACAAGTGCTCGATTCAGAACCTAGTTCTATCAGTCCTGGTCAGTTTTTTCAAAGCTTAGTTCACTTCAGTATATGCACCAGTTTAGTTTTATCATTAGCAACAGTTTTAGTTATTTAAGCTCAAGAATTTTTTAGATTAAGGCATAATAAGTGGCCATATGTGTTTGATATGAACCACTTCCTTTTTTATTAAGTCAAGTTTGAAGTATGCATTACTATAATCTATAAATATTTACTCAAGTCAATAAGTTGTTCTCCAACTGATAGTGTAGAGTTAAGCCTCAGTTTCAGATGGACGAGAGCCTCTACAATTTTGATAAATATGCATTTTTTGTAGGAATGGAGGGTTAATTTTTTTGGGAAGGAAATCAATATATCAACGGGTTGAACCTATTATATGATTGGATTAAGCTATCTACCTGGTGAATATGTTCTTGATGACAGTGTGCTTTATGTTCAAATCTATATGTGTTATTTCTCTTATATTGAATGCAATTTTTTATGTGTGCAAAGTACATTTCATTTTCCTTTCAGCTATTGTATAACTCACCTTTTACTGATATGCAACCCGAAAAACAACTTGTGCTTTAGTAAAGATTTGTTTTATTGCAACCTATGGGAGTAATTGTGTTTGGATATTTCTTTATGCCTTGAAATATTATTTTGAGTCTTAAACTTCTTGCAGCAAATAAGTCATTGAGTTTTTTGTTGTTTTCCCTTTGTTCATCCCTCTATCTTCTCACTTGTCTATCATTTGTGTGCCACCAACCAAGGAGGACCTATAGCCATATCATTTTTCCAACCCAACCATGTTTTTGTCTTGGTAAAACCAACCCTCCAACTGACCAACGAAATCAAATTATCACAAAACCAACCATTCCAAACTTGAGATAGCCTAGCTCCGGCCTTTAGCACTCAGGTACAGACTTTAGGACCAATAGTGTTCATCATCATCTTGATCCACTTATGAACTCTTGTAGACTACACTCTTTCTCACCCATGCATTCAAGCTACCACTTCATTCATTGAAGATACAATTTCTCCTGACCATCAATTTCATATTTGTATTGACCGACAATTCTAGACATACTTCAAAATATAGTCTAGACATTGAATCATCCAATTGACATACTTCCATCTGTCGAGATACATAGCTCAATGTATTTTCCAATTATATAGAAAAGTAGTCTAGATATTGAATGTATCCAACAATCAATCATACAACATGACCTTTTTCACATACACAATATCACAAACACACAAAGATAACCAGTAATCATTGTTCTTGGAGCATCAAAGTACAACAAGAACCACCAACTTATAACAGACTGTAGACATAATCAAACTAGTGATGTGTTCTCTTGGCACCGAAGAATGTCAAGAACCATCAGCTTAAATTAATTTACCATGTTCTATGAGCAGTTCTTCATAATTCATTTCACAAACAAAAAATAATACTATGAAAAAAAATGATATTACTACACCACCAAAACCAACACTGCCATTCAATACATCGACTCTTTTGGTTAATGGAACAAAGGTTGGTGTCCTTGGAGAGATCCACCAGGTATGCCTCATTGTTTCTTGCAATGTCACTGCCACCAAAGAATGGAATCCCAAATAAAATTTTCTCCTTGATGTTGTCGATGATGAATGCTAATATGAGTGCCTTCCATGTCTTCCATCACATTCCTTGTCCAGTAAAACACTACAAGGAAAGGATTGTCGAACTGTTGATCAAGGCCAAACCCCAACCTCTCAGAGGAGGCAATAGAATCGCTTGGACGAGTTGAAGGAAATAGAAATTTGTAGATGGCATATCTTTGTGGCTTGAGGAATATATTTGCAACAGCTACAGTAGCCATTTATGTCCATGTATTTTCGTTGAATTTAAAGGGAAAATGGAAAAAAACAAAAAAAATGTTTTGTTGGTGCTCCTCTCTAATTTGACACAGCTCACAGAATTGTCTCTTATCCATGGGTAGCAGTGCTCTATGCATATTTCCACACGCACTTTGCGCCAATTTTGCACCACATGAATGTATTCATAGTTGTGATCCCCTTGTTGATGGGTCTCCACACCAGCAGGTTCAGTCTTCGTGGATCAACATCAAAAAATTTCCTAGTAGGTTGCATGATGCAATGTTTCCTCCTCTCTTGCAAACATAGTCACGCAATCCTTTATTCAAGTCGCATGGCTCCATGGTTCTCACGGTCTTCACATGGGAGAGGTTCTCTCGACTCTCTAAATCACAACTTGGTTCCCTATGAGACCGTGCATCAACATTACTGCATTCTGCATCAAACTATAAAGGATTTTCCAATACCCTATACAAGATTTTCCAAGGATGATCGTCTATGGAAAAGGGCCGAATACAAAAGCCAGATGGAAAAACAATCTGTCCCATAGACTATTTTTAACCTCATGAAAGTTAAAAATACTTTATTTCTTCTTCTTATGTGCCTCTCGAAGATGTGCTTCGTGTGACATAATAAACCTGGAGTGGATACCATGTGTATGCCATCGTTCTTGGGAGTTGCATAGAGTGCCTGACATTTACACAATTTGTCATATGTTTCATAGTACTATTGCTCATAATGGCACCCCATCTAGGGCATCTCCATAAAGTTTTACGACAAATATAAAATTTGATTAATTGTTGATACAACTTTAAAAACATTTTATATAATTAACAATTTTTATCATATAAGATTTGATAAATTGTCACTATAAAATGTTATTTTTAATTCTTCACTTTTAACATTTTATATAATTAGCAATTTTGATAATATAAAATTTGATAAATTACTATTATAAAATGTACTTTCAAACTTTTAATATTGACATTTCACATTATTAACAATTTTCATAATCATTTATATTTTTATAAACACTTTTATAAATGATTACAATTTTGAAGTTACATTATGTTGTTAATGATTATTACACGTCATAGATTACAATTTTTATGTTTGATTAGGCTTCATTTTCATGAATTCTTTATTAAAAAGGTGATAAAAAAGACTTTCTTCCTGTGTTCAAGGCACAATACATATAACTTCACCATTTTTGGGAGACTTATACTTAGACCAAACTTTTCAAAAAACATCTCAAATTCTCCCAAATTTGGGTCCAAAGTGATCCTTTAGTCTTTCTCTACCATAACTTTGAGATAAAAACAACTTAGAGAATGTCATGGATCCAAAATTTGAAAAATGTATGACAAATATCTAATATAAGATAACAACATAGACCTGTAAGGATGGTCTATATTTAGATATGATTCTATCATGAGATTCTTCCACTAATAGTCGACCACCTGGAGTTGTCAAACCCGATTTAGAAAAAAGTGTTGGCAATGGAATTAAATTCATGGTACACATGCATGAATGTAATCATTTCAAATTGGAGTGCGTTCTCCTTAATTTGATAAGCAAGGGGTTGAAAAGATATGATTTGCACCAAATTTTTGTTATTCACCTAATTGATAACTAAAGTGACTCCTCTTTGGGGTTTGTGCAAAGCCTTGTATAGATTCAATAAAATAATGAAGTTTTTATTTTTTTAATTTTATAGTATTTTGTTTTAAAATGTTTGGATTTTTAAATTTTATAAAAATCCAAAAACTATGTTTGAATTTTAAATAAATTATTTTTTATTTAGTTAAAAACCAAGTTTTTTATCATATTACAAAGAATGACTGGTTGTTTGGTGGTCTGGTGGTCCAATCGGGTTTTATGTTATGAAGTGCAATATATAGAAAAGACTCGGTTGCCCGATGACTTAGTTAATGAAAGTATTATGACAATGGTTGCATCGGCCCTGTCATCACTAGGTGGTTCGCATTGTGTGTTTTCAATAAAATGATACGTTATCTAGTGGTCTGGTGCTTGGTTAACAAAATATGATTTTCCTGTTGAAATATTGTAACTGTGAAGTATATTCTACTTATTATTGAGTTATTATCTTATAGATCAATTCCCTTTTGTGGATTGATCATGTCGGGACTTATGTATGACCAAATCCCCTTTTGTGGATTGGTCAAACCCTAATTAAATGATGATAATTGAGAAGTCGTCCCCCGGGGCTAATCAAAGTGGTTTTAGCCACTAGTTGGAGAAGTCGGCCTTGCCTAATGAAGAGACACCACCCTAGTGCTCCTTACCTAGTATAAATAAGAGAGGCTAGCACTTCATTCACTCACTCACAAAAGTCACTCATCTAGTGCACAAGTTTGAAGGAAGTTGCAGTTGTCGGAAGAAGGAGAGAGAGGTGCATTGCTCAGTCTTGGATATTCTCTAGTGTTTGGTTTATTATCTTGGCATTGTATTGGCAATCTATATTAAGGAAGTTTTTGTTGGGTTTTCTCCCCCATGAGGGTTTCCCAAGATAAATGTTGTGTACCTTGTGATTTTGTTACTTTCAATGATCATGCTTATGCTATTATAGTCTAGTAAAATTGAAAATAACTTAATAGTAGCTCTAAATTTAACATGGTATCAGAGCTTGACTGAATAGAGCACCTTTCACTGGGTAACCAAAAAATGTGTTAATTTTTAGAGTTGTTGCTAATTTCTTTTCAATTTACTTGAAAATAATAGCATATGCAGGATCACTGAGAGAAACACAATCACAAGATACACAAAATTTATCCTCGGAAACTCTCATGGGGGAGAAAACCCAACAAAAGCTTCCTTAATATAGATTGCCAATACAATGTCAAGATAAAAGACCAAACACTAGAGAATATCCAAGACTGAGCAATGCATCTCTCTCTCCTTCTTCTTCCAACTGCAGCTACCTCCAAACTTACACACTAGATGAGTGACTTGAGTGAGTGAACTAATGAGGCGCTAGCCTCTCTTATTTATACTAGCTGGCAGGTGCTAGGGTGGTGTCTCTCCATCAAGCATGGCCGATTTCTTCGCTTAGTGGTTAAAACCACTTTAATTAGGCCTAGGGGACAACTTCTTAATTAGAAACATATAATTAGGGTTTGACCAATCCATAAAAAGGGGATTTGGTCTTATAAAAATCCTGACATGATCAATCCACAAAAGGGGATTGATCTATAAGATAATAGCTCAATAATAAGTAGAATATTCTTTGTAGTTACAATATTTCAACACTCCCCCTTAACAAGAAGGGTATTCTACAACATCATCAGGAGAGAGAGAGAGAGGGAAGCAGCAACAACAACATCTGGAACATTGACTTACATATCTATAAATCATCGGAAGATTTTCTCATCATCAATAATATCATCATTCTCAGTATGGAGCTGGAATGGCATCATCATAATTCACGGCATGAAGTTGGAACCTGAAACATCAACATCAGTTAGCATAAAATAAATAACAACAACATCAACAACATCATCATCAACAACACAAGGATGGAGTAACATCATCACGGCATGAGGCTGGAGCAACAACATCACAGCACAAGGCTGGAGCGACAACATCACAACTCAAGGATGGAGCAACATCATCATCCTCGTCATCATGGGGAAACAGAATGAGGTAGGTGTATCAACAAAATTTTGTGGTACTCTAACAGTCCATAGGGATCTGCCCAGGAATCATAAGATTCCCTAGGATATAAAATCCTAACGGAGCTACCACGTGGTACTCTGATAGACCGTCCTTACCTGACCTTCGGGATCTGCCCAGGAATCATAATATTCCCTAGGATTATAAAACTCCTAACGGAACTACCACTACTGACCACAGATAGCATATACATGCATAGGTACTTTGACAGACCATCCTTACCAGACCTTCATGATCTGTCCAGGGATGATCAGTTCCCTAGGATATAAAATCCTAACTGAGCTACCCGTTTTTTACTAGGATACCATAGTATCATCAGCATCACTCCCCCTTTCGAGGGAGATCCTTTCATACTATACCAAGTTTGTCTCGAAATTGATCAAACTTTACACGAGACAAAGGCTTGGTCAACACATCTGCAACCTACTCATTTGTGCCAACATATTGGAGCTTTACGTCTCCCCTCTGCACCATATCACGAATGTAGTGATATTGGATTTCTATGTGCTTCGACTTGTCATGGAACACAGGGTTCTCTGTCATCTTTATGCAACTCTGGTTGTCACATAGAATCACGGTTTCTTCCATCTCCGGATCAAATAGACCTGTCAACAACTTATGTGTTAATGTTTAAGACATTATTATAGTTGTTTGCATTTCATTAGATAACAATAGCATAATCCAAGATTACTGAGAAATACACAATCACAAGAGACACAACATTTATCCTGGGAAACCCTCTAGGGGAAGAAAACCCAGCAAAACTTCCTTAATATAGATAGGCAATACAATGCCAAGAGATCTCTTAAACTAATACAGAAATTCCTCTCCCAGATATGTGCCACTCTCTCTCTCCTTCTTCTCCAGCAGCAGATCTGAAACTTGTCTCTCAATGAGCAAGTGAGTTGTGTGTCTAAGTGAGGCGTTGGCCTCTTTATTTATACAAGTCTATCACGTGTCAAGTGTCTCTTCACTGGCAAGGCTGACTTCTCAAACTGGGTGGGTAAACCCACCTTTATTATATTTCTGGGCCTCTTTAATATCTGTTGGGGCCGACTTCATATTCTTCCTATTACAATTGTCTTTTGACCAATCCGCAAAATGGGATTTGGTCCTTTTACAATAACCGACATGATCAATCCATAATGGGGATTGATCATATGAATAATATATCAATAATAATAAGAATAATCTTTACAGTTACATTATTTCAACACTCCCCCTTAACAAGAAGGGTATTCTTCAGCAACATCATCCGAGAGAGAGAGGACAACATCATCAACATCATCAAGTGGGTTAGAGGACAGCATCAAGTGGGTTAGAGGACAGCATCATCAATATCATCTTGTAACATTGACTGGCATATCTATAAATCATCGGAAGTTTTCTTCATCGGCAGCATCGTCATTCTCAAGGAATGCCATCATCATCTTCATCAATATGTATTAGTATAAAAATTGATACATCATCATCATCACAACACAAGGCTGGCTCATCATAATACAAGACTGGCTTTACGTCACAGTTGTCAAGATGGAAGCTCAGTACTTGTCTAATCTCAATGTCTTGTTTTACGTCACAGCACTCAAGATGGAAGAAAGATACAAGACTGGATTTACATCACAGCTATCAAGCTGGAAGCACAGTACTAGTCTCATCTCATCGTCTTGCTTTACGTCACAGCACTCAAGTTGGAAGCAAGATACTCGTCCTGCTTTACGTCACAACCATCAGGTTGGAAGCAGGATACTAGACTGGCTTTACGTCACAGTTATCCAGCCGGAAGCTCAGTGCTAGTCTCATCATATCATCTTTCTTTACGTCACAACCATCAGGTCGAAAGAAAGGAACACATCTCATCTTGATTTATGTCTGAAAACTAGGTCAGAAGCAAGGAACATCTCATCTTGCTTTACGTCTGACAACTAGGTCAGAAGCAAGGAACATCTCATCTTTATTTACATCTGACAACTAGGTTAGAAGCAAGGAGCATAGCAACTACTCCCCCTTTCGAGGAAGGTCCTTTCGGACTATGCCAAGCTTATCTTAGAAGTACTCAAACTTCACACGAGATAGGGGCTTGGTCAACACGTCAACAACCTATTCATCTGTGCTAATGTACTAGAGATTTAAGGCTCCTCTATGTACCATGTCACGAATGTAATGATAACGGATCTCTTTGTGCTTCGACCTGTTATGGAATACAGGATTCTCTATCATATTTATGCAAATCTAGTTGTGACATAGAATCAAGGTTTCTCTCATCTCTAATTCAAATAGGTCGGTCAGCATATTTCGAAGCCATATAGCTTCGCAGCTGGCAGAACATGCAACAATGTATTCTACTTCCGTTGTGCTGACAGTAATGCTAGATTGCTTCCTACTCTGCCACGAGATCATAGCTGATCCCAAACTGAAACATCATCCTGAAGTGATTTTCCTGTCAAAAACACTTCCTGCCCAATCTGCATCAGTATATCCACTCAATGTGAAATCATGATCTCCATCATAGCTGAGACCATAATCTATTGTACCTTTAAGGTACCTCATCATAGGTTTTGAAGCCACTAGGTGAACACGTCTGGGTTCTACTTGAAACTGACTCAAGGTGTTCAAGGCAAAACAAATGTCTGGTCTGGTGTTCGTCAGGTACATCAGTGATCCAATAATATGTTTGTACAGTGTGGCATCAATCAATTCTGATGAAGTATCGACCAGCAACTTCAGCTTCGCTTCCATGGGTGTATTCATGGGCTTGCATTCCAACATGTTGAATCTCTTCAAGATTTCAACCGTGTACTTCTCTTGGTTAAGGAAGATCCTCTCGGGACTCTTCCATACCTCAAGACCTAAGAAATAATGCATTAGGCCAAGGTCTTTCATTTCAAATTTCGAGGCAAGTCTCTTTTTACATTCAGTGATGAGCTTTTTTTCTCCAGTTAAGAATAAGTCATCCACATATAGCAGTAAGATTACTGACTCATTGTTCATGATTTTGAAGTAGAGGTTAGAGTCTGCTTTACTCTTGGTAAAGCCTAAGCTAGTCAACAAACTGTCTATACGGCCATACCAAGCTCTATGAGCTTGCTTCAATCCGTATAAGGCTTTCTTCAATATGCAGACATGAGACTTCTTGTCTTCAACCTCAAATCCTTGAGGTTGCTCTATATACACTTCCTCTTCGATAACACCATTTAGGAAAGTTATCTTCACGTCCATCTGGTGCAGCTTCAACTTCATCTTAGCTACAAGAGCTATGATGGTTCTGATCGAAGTGTATCTGGCCACAGGAGCGAATGTCTCTTCATAGTCAATACCTTCCTTCTGGGAAAATCCACGAGCGACAAATCTTTCTTTATACTTCCCAATACTTCCATCAGCAGCATGTTTTATTTTGAAGATCCATCTAGAGGATACCACATCTTTATTCTTCGGTTTGGGAACTATTTCCCATACTTCGTTCTTCATTATGGATTGGTATTCCTTTGTCATGGAATCTACCCATTCTTTCCTCTAAATGGCTTCTTCAAAACAGGTAGGCTCCTCTTCTAGGAGATCACACATCAAATCTGTATAACTGGAGAATGGCTTTGGTATTTTCACCTATCTCATAGTTCCTTGGGAAACATCGTACTTCTCTCCATCTTGAATAATCTCTCTAGCCCAAGCTGGCTTTCTTTTATGGAGGATCGTCATCTAAGGAGGTTCTTGCACTTCTACTATATCATGGTCTTCTAGAATTTCCTCATCAGGGGAAGTTACGACTTCCCTCACTGGTTATGCAGCTCTGGGAACCTCCCTCATTGCAGTATTGGGGATTACGGGTTCCTCTTCATATACCTCTTCAAGCTAGCATAGTTTATATTTCTTGAGCGTTGCATCTTCATAAAAGGTCACATCCCTACTGATCTCAATGTGATGTTGACCTGGTATATACATTATGAAGGCCTTGGAGACCTCACAGTATCCCACAAATATTCCCTTCTTTCCTAAAGGGTCCAGCTTGTTTCTATTTTCATTAGGTATATGAATAAACACTGGACAGACAAATATTTTGAGATGGCTTACCTCTGGCTTCTTTCCGGTGAACATCTCTTCCTGTGTCTTGAGTCCAAGTGCACTATGGGACAATTAGTTCTGCACATAAACAGTTTCCATTGTTGCTTCTGCCCATAAGCACATAGGAAGATCTTGATCATGGATCATAGTCTTCACAGCTTCCAATATGGTTATGTTCTTTCGTTCAGCTACATCATTTTGTTGGGGATTATAGGGAGTAGTGAGTTCCCTCTTGATCCCAACATCTTTGCAGAAGTTCACAAACTCTTTTCAGGTATATTCTCCTCCATTATCTGACCTGAGTATCTTAATATTCTTTTCAGAAAGGTTCTCTATCAAGGCTTTGAATTCCTTGAACTCATTAAACACTTCATCTTTAGTTTTCAAGAAATATATCCAGGTTTTACATGAGTAATCATCAATGAATGATACATAATATACATACCCGCTAATGGAGGATGATGGCATTGGGCCACATACATCTGAATGGATGACTTCTAGGACTCCTTATGTCTTGTTGTCACTCTTCAGAAATGGGTTCTTGATGTTCTTCCCTTCTGCACATCCATTGCATATGTCTTTATGGTCACCTTTGAGTTCTGGTAAACCT
>ML794774.1:321868-348823 GCA_009831015.1 Picea engelmannii
GGCAGCCTCTGAGTGACCCTTTAGTTTATACAAGCCATTTTCTTCACTTCCAATGATGATTGCTTCATTTAAGGTTTCTCCTTTAGCCCACATAAGAACTTCTCCATCTATAAAGGCAACTCTGAAGCATTTCTTTTCTAAAGTTGAAATGGAGAGTAGGTTCTTCTTCAAGCTTGGTATATATAGTATGTCATGTTAGAATATAGAAGAATGTGTGCTCGTTTAACCATTGACGATAACCTCGTCACCCAACCATAGGCCAAAGCCACCCTCCGAGCACCTTAACTTTGACTGAGAATTACTCCAGAAGAAAACCCTAGGCTAGATAGCCAAACAAGGTGTAGCGCATCTTCCTCCAAGGATAGCGCACCAACAATAGTTGATCAGATATTCCAAACCCTAGCCAAGAGATAGTCCAATCCAACACCGAAACTGCTAGTTGCAGCAGCTACATCTGCAGCTCTCCTCCACATGTGCGCACCAAACTGGGAACTGCAGTGCGCACCACTTGTTGTCTGCAATTCTGAGATGTGTCAAATGAGAACTGGTGCCCTGTATTTATAGTGGTTCTGCTAGATTTGTTGGGGCCGAATTCCCCTTCTGGATATGTGTCTGTTCAGTATATTATTATTATTTCTAGCTAACTTCTTCTCTTGGAGGCTAATAACCTAATATAAATTATCTTCTTGAGCTGACAAGACTTCTAGGGTTATTAGCCAACTCATTAGGGTTTTCTCTTTCTTTCCGGAGTCTTCTATTCTCATCAGGTTTACACATGGAGGTAAATACCTCCCACAGCTACCTTAATATTAACACTCCCTCCTAGCTAGGGAGGTATTATAGGTAATGGTATTGAGAACAAAAACATACCACTTACCCGGTAGCATCAATATAGTCGTCTAGACTATCTCATGAGTAGATCAAGAGAATCACCATCACCATCAGCTGCATCATCTCTCGAAACCATACTTCATCTGAGTAATTAGACGTGATGTTGGATAAGTCCCTCACACCATAGAGTGATACAAGAGCCATTCTTATAATCTAGAAGAGTAAATGCTCTGAACCATTTTTCGTCTGGAAAAATCTATGTTCATCATTCGTCTGGATGATGATTATCTCCAATAAATTGTTGATAGTCTTCAAGGAAATTAGAATAAAAATAGAACACAACTATGTCTATCCATAGTAGTACATAACTACAGTTTAGTGGTACACTACCACACCAAGTAACACACAAGTACTTGATCAGCAACGTATAGTCACGAACAGTGGAACATATCCACCACAGTAGTCTTCATCTACTGTCATACAGTCTTCATAACAAACATTTGATAGCAACCTGCATAGAAACAATGTTATGATATAAACTGAATTATCTGGGCCAATCTTTCACTCACATCTGTGAGCACTGAAAGAATATCTGCCTCACGAACAGTGGAACATATCCACCACAGTAGTCTACATCTACTGTCATATAGTCTTCATAACAAACATCTGATAGCAATCTGCACAGAAACAATGTTATGATATAAACTGAATCATCTGGGCCAATCTTTCACTCACATCTATGAGCTCTAAAAGAATATTTGCCTCAGAGTAGAATAATGATATATCTGGACTATTCTTCTCAAGCAACGAAGAATAATTGTCTTGTCTTCTGAACCTAGACCATTCCCCACCCTGAGCCATTCTTCCTACACTAATCAAAGTGCACCCTGGAGAGAATGTATAACCCTAAGGAATGTTGAGTCTATACCATTCCCCACCCTGGGCCATTCCTCCTACACTAATCAAAGTGCACCCTGGAGAGAATGTATAAACCCTAAGGAATGTTTATCCCTGATTGTTGAGCCTGGACCATTCCCCACCCTGGGCCATTCCTCCTACACTAATCAAAGTGCACCCTGGAGAGAATGTATAAACCCTAAGGAATGACTGTCCAGACCATTTCCTCTGTTAACCACAAGAGGAAAAGATTGTCCTGCATCAACCTCCAAAACGGACCATTCCTCATGTTAACCACAATGAGAAATCATTGTTCGGCGAGGCGGGCCAGTATTCTTGAGTAACCCTCAAGAAGAGAGACTGCCCTAGACCACTCCCCATGTTAACCACAATGGGAAGTCGTTGTCTACGATACATCAGCAATCAAACTACTTCCCATGTTAACCACAATGGGAAGTGATTGTCCGTTAGAAGTCTCAATCCACTTTCCAAACAGGAAAGCATTTGTCCAAGATGGACTATTTTTCAAATTTAAAGATGAATGTCTTCAATAATGTTTTCAGTGCTCCCTTCTAACTTGGAGAATCATTTCTTCCATTTTCAATAAGAAGGAAGTTGTTTCCATGAGCTCCAGTGTGAGTATGCAAACTCTTTCATCTTGGATAGAAGATTTACCAAAATGTCTGCTTATCTGCTCATCTGTGGAGATATGTATTGGAGAATCATTTTCTCCTTTCTGGACTTCATCATGGATAATGTAATACTTAATTTCAAATGTACTTTAGTCTAGAACACTGTGAAGGTTTCATGTAGATCTGATCAATAGAGTATATCATAGTTGGAAAAATGGAACATATCTATGTGGCACTTCTTCTGTCATCATGAGATCTGATCTACTGAGTAGTCATCTTGATGTTATAGGAAATCTTCACCACGCTTCTGTTGTGCACTGGAGGTTCTCCACCAAGTTATCTTTTTTTATCTGCATACAGGAGTCTCTTTCTGGTATGCCTCAAAGTCTTGAGATTTCTCTTCATATGCTCTTTATTCAATTTCTCTAGAGAAAATTCTTTGCATTCATCTGATGTAGAATTCTGACTCATGGATGTTGCGGATGATATAATGACTTATGTAGAGATAAGTCTGGTTTACTGGAACAAGTAATCATCATAGTCTTCTCTCTCCATCTGGGAGAACCTCTAGTTATAGGTCTTGCAATGCTTTAATTCCTAAGTCTTCCATACACTTGTTCTTTATCACGACTTTTAGTTCTTCTGCTTGATTTCTTTTAGTGAGTTCATATTAGGCTGGTAATCTATTGATTCTTTATATTGTGACTGGTTGTTCTGGATTTTCTTTCTTTCTTGGAATCTTCATGTTTTTCTATATGCTTTTCTCTAGCTCTTGGGTCCATGGAGCTTCTTATAGATTCCATGCCCTAGAGATTCCACTTCTTATTTTTATCATAGGATCACGGATCTGGATGGACAACCAGGAATACTTTAAGGCTTTCCTTCAAAGAAGTCTTCTTCTACGATTGAGCTGAACACGTACTGTCTTTCATGGTTGCTACCATGGATATGTATATTTCATCGTCTTCAATGGATCATAGGATTAGCTCCCTCATAATCCTTGCTTCATGTATAAGTGCATATAATTGGCTTCCTCCGTCTAACAGAGTCCAAGCTTCCATCTGCATCCTTATTGTCTTCTGCAATATATAATTGGCTCTCTTGTCTAACAGAGTCCATTCTTCTGTCTTTTTGTTTTCTACAAAATGTCATAAGTCTTTTTCCAATTTCCTCTCGATTGTTGACTTCTTTCTGTCTTTACTTCTTCTAAGTCTCTTCGTGATTGATTTGCAATAGCTTCCACATGATTTGTATTTCATCCTTTCATGTGTATTATCTAATGATATCCATTTTCATCTTGTTTGTTCTTCCATAGGTATAATACTTCTTGGAACATATTATCTTCCAAGAGATAGATATACAAGATATGTACAGAGACAATGCAAACAAGATATGTACAAGAAATAAGAAGAGTGTTGTTTCCTTTTTACAAGAAGAAGTCTCTTCCATCCTGTTTAGTCTTCTTTGTAGGTTCCTTTTCTTCGGAAATTGATGCTTCGTGTTTCTCCTTCCTTTTCTTTAGCTTGAGACAATGATTCTTGTAGTGACCATACTTTCGACAGTTGAAGCATTGTACTTCTGAAATGTCTTTTTCTTGATTTGGCTTCCTCCTTGAACCAAACTTCCTTTTGTTCCTAAAGTTCTTGAATCTTGGTGTGAAGGCTTGATCACCGTACTTATTTTGGGGTTTCTCTTTTGCATTGATCCTTGATTCTTCTTGAGCACAAAAAGTCCAAAGTTCTTCAAATGTCGGATACTCCTTCCTTGTGTTCATGCTTGCGGCAAATGCATCCCACATCTTGGGAAGACCATTGAGTACTATGTTTACCAATTCCTTCTTTGAAGTGATCACTTCAATAGCTTGTATTTAATCTCTTAACTAGGATATCCTTACAAAGTCTGATGTTATGTTGTCATCATCATCCATCTTCATGTCACGGAGCTCATTCTTCAGACTCATAACTTGTCCAATGTTTCTGACTGAGAAGAGATTTGTTAGGGCATTGTACATCTTCTTCAATGAGTCAAGATGGGAGATGTAGGGTATCAAGTGGTCTTTTATAGATTCCACTATGATACTCATAGCATTGATATCATTGTCTTTGAACTTCTCCATAGTTGCAACGTTCTGTGGTTCCTTCTCTTTTCCTTCTTCAAACTCTGGCTTCACGATCTTTCCTTTCACGATATCCAACACTTTATTCTTGGCAAGGATGAGGTCAATACTTGTCTTCCATGCTCTAAAGTTAGAGGCTCCATCTAACTTGTTCTCTGACTTCATAGAATAAGTCATGGTTTCTTTGGCTTGGTCAAACCCTAGATTTGATCACAAACTCAAACTTCACATCTTGGCTTGCTGAGAGTATTAGGAGATGAGCTAGGCTAGGGCGCACGAATCTGTCTGAAGATTAGGTAAATCTCTTCACTTAAGGTGCCTCAACGAGAGGATTAGGGTTTCTACTATTGCTCCTGCTAGTAACCCTAGCGGTAGTATCTTGGAAGTTGCTTCTGCTAGTAACCCTAGCGGCAGTTCCTCAACGAGCTCAATATCCTAGCGGCTATGTTTCCTTTCAGCGTTTAGACTGAATGAAGTAGGTGTGGGCCCATAACCTGTTAGAATATAGAAGAATGTGTGCTCGTTTTACCATTGACAATACCCTCGTCACCCAACCATAGGTCGAAGCCACCCTCCGAGCACCTTAACCTTGACTGAGAATTACTCCGGAAGCAAACCCTAGGCTAGATAGCCAAACAAGGTGTAGCACATCTTCCTCCAAGGATAGTGCACCAACAATAACTGATCAGATAGTCCAAACCCTAGCCAAGAGATAGTCCAAGCCAACATTGAAAATGCTAGCTGCAGCAGCTGCATCTTCAGCTCTCCTCCACATGTGCACACCAAACTGGGAACTGCAATGCGCACCACTTGTTGTCTACAATTCTGAGATGTGTCAAATGAGAATTGGCGCCCTGTATTTATAGTGCTTCTGCCAGATTTATTGGGGCCAACGTCTCCTTCTGGATATGTGTCTATTCAGTATATTGTTATAATTTATGGTCGACTTCTTCTCTTGGAGGCTAATAACCTAATATAAATTATCTTCTTGAGCCGACAAGACTTCTAGGGTTATTAGCCAACTCATTAGGGTTTTCTCTTACTTTTCGGAGTCTTCTATTCTCTTCAGGTTTACACATGGAGGTAAATACTTACCGCAGCTACCATAATATTAACACGTCCTTCATTTTTAGTGAATTCCCTGAATTCAGTTTATGATATGATTCTCCCACTCCCTTGATGGTATATTGGTAATCATCTCCAAGTGTCACTTTCTGAGAAAACTTATTTTCTGATATACAAGAGAGAATGTTTCTTTGTCCCGTCATGTGCTTGGATGCACCACTATCAATGAGCCAAGTGTCCTCTCCGGGTGTTACAGATCCTGAGAGGGTCGAGATCAAGACATGGTCTTTGATCTGCTCTCTTATCATCTTTGCGGATGGCTCTTCATCTTCGACTACATGGGCATGGAGCCTCTTATGTTTTCTCTTGTATTCTTCTCATCTGGCTAGACAAAAATTCACAATGTGTCCCATCTTGTCACAATGATAGCATTGTACAGATGAGTAGTCCCTTTCCTTTCGTTGTCCTTTCTTCTGAAATCGCCTTGGATGAGATTCTTTATGATTGAATTTGTTTGACTGTTGAGGCTCTTTATGAGTCTCCTTTTGGAAGTAGGGTTTCTTCCTTCCTCCTTTGGTGTGAGTAGCTAGGTCTTGATCATCATCCCTTGCTAGTAACGCTTCACGATTCACTACTCTTGTTTCTTCTTGGATGCATTCTTCCCATAGACTATTGAACTTCAGTTTCTTCGTTCTAGCACATATCGTTTGGATGAAAGCATCCCAAGGTCTGGTGAGACCATTTAGGGTCGTCATTATGAGTTTTTCTTCGTCTATGGTATCTCCAATAGATTCTAGTTGTTCTTTGAATTATGAGATTCTAGAGAAGTATTCCTAAATCATTTCTCCTTTCTGCATCCTTGTATTCTTTAGTTTAGTTATAAGATTCATCTTCCAGTTTATGTTCTTTCCTTCATATAGTCTAGTCAAGGCATCAAAAATTTCTTTCTGAGTCTTCTTAGATGACACATAAGGAATCAGGTGGTCTTTGATTGAATCTGCAATGATTATTTTGGCCCTTACTGTGTCCTTTTGATGCTTTGCCTTTTCTGCAGCATCGGCGGGTTCCGGTACTTCTTTTTTGACGAATCTTGCTAGGTCATTCTCTTCAAGAATGAGGCCAATCCTATACTTCCAGGCACAGAAGTTTTCCACTCCTTCTAGCTTGTCAACAAGCTTAACACTTGCAGACATCTTTACCTTGAGCTAGGAAAATGATCGAAAAAATGAAAGTGCTCATAATCAAAATCTGAATTTACCAAGAGGTGCACTTGGCTAAGGCGAGTAGCCTGGTGTGTTAGGATCTGAGAAAATCCAACTTTTACTCCTCCAAATTTGATCTGTGGATTTCTGGACTAGTGCTTCTGGTACCTCTGGTACTCCAATACTTCTGGTACTTCTGGTACACTGGTTTTCTGGTACTTCTGGTACTTTGTGAAACTAGGGTTTCACTTTCCGGGAGATCCAGCCACTGAAAAGATGCGCTGAGAGTGCCAAACATATCCTTAGGGGAGGGTGCACTTTTCTAGATGGTTTTGGGGATGAAAAGCTTCACCATCAAAAAGCCCTAATTTTTCATGTACGGCAACAGTGACGTTTTTCATTTTTCCATGAGGTCATGGCTAACCCTAGACTGAAACAACATCCTGAAATGTTATTTTTTCAGAAACACTTCCAACCCAATTTGAATCGGTATAACCAATCAGTCTGAAGTCATGATCTCCATTATAACAGAGACTGAAGTCCAACGTACCCTTAAGGTATCTCATCACATGTTTTGAAGCAACAAGGTGAACATGTCTGGGCTCTACTAGATACTGACTCAAGGTGTTCACATCAAAACATGCATCTAGCCTGGTGTTTTTCAGATACATCAACGATCCAATGATCTATCTATACAGTGTAGCATCAACCAATTCTGACGAAGTTTCAACCAAGAGCTTCAACTTTGTTTCCATGGATGTGTTCATGGATTTACACTCCAACATGTCAAACCTCTTTAGTATTTCAACTGCATACTTCCCTTAGTTAAGGAACATCTTATTTGGGCTCTTCCAAACCTCAAAACCTAAGAAATAATGCATTAGGCCTAGGTATTTCATCTCAAACTCTGCATCGAGCTTCTTCTTACAATCAGTGATGATATTTTCTTCTCCAATTAAGAATAATTCATCCACATACAACATCAATATAACTGGCTCATCATTCATAACCTTGAAGTAAAGGTTAGAATCATCTTTACTCTAGCTAAATCCCAAACTTGTCTAGAAGCTATCAATTCTTCCATACCAAGCTATAGGAGCTTGCTTCAATCCATACAGATTTTTCTTTAACCTACATACATGAGTCTTTATGTCTTCAACTTCAAACCCTTGAGGTTGTTCTATATACACTTCTTCTTCAATAACACCATTTAAGAAGGTTGTTTTCACATCCATCTGGTGTAACATCCACTTCATATTAGCTGCAATGGATATGATGGTTCTGATAGAAGTGTATCTAGCTACAGGAGAAAATGTATCTTCATAGTCAATGCCTTCCTTTTGACAAAATCCATGAGATAAAAACCTTGCTTTAAGTTTTTCAATACTTCCATCGGCAACATGTTTTATCTTGTATAACCATTTGGAAGATACCACATCTTTTCTCTTCGATCTGGGAACTATTTCCCATACATCATTCTTCAGAATGGATTGGTATTCTTTTGTCATGGAATCTTCCCATTCTTTCTTATGAATGGATTCTTCAAATAAAGTAGGCTCTTTCTCTATGCGATCACACATCAAATCCATATAACTGGAGAATGGCTTAGGTTTCTTGACTTGTCTCATGGTTCCTTCTGGGGAACCATACTTCTCTCCATATTGAATAAGTTCCCTCACCCAAGATGGACTTCTCTTGTGAGATATCATCATCTGGGGAGGTTCTTGAGATTCTATCATATCATGATCTTCTTGAATCTCATCATCAGGGGAAGTTGTGACTTCCCTCACTGGTTCTGTAACTCTGAGAGCTACAGGTTCTTCTTCATATATTTCTTCAAGCTAGCATCTCCTTGATTTCTTGAGTGTTGCATCTTCATCAAAGGTTACATCTATGTTCATCTCAATATGATGTTAACCTAGTATATAAATTTTGAAGGCCTTTGAGACCTCACAGTATCCAACAAATATTCCCTTCTTTCTTGAAGGGTCCAACTTAGTTTTCCTTTCCTTTGCAATGTGTACAAACACTGGATAACCAAATATCTTCAGATGGCTTAGTTATGGCTTCTTTCCAGAGAACATTTCTTCAAGGGTTTTGAATCCAAGTGCACTATGGGATAGTTTGTTTTGGACATACATTGTTGTTCTTTATTCCAATGCACTTATGGGCTGAAGCATCAAGAACAACAGTGTATGTCCAAAAAAGACTATCCCATAGTGCACTTGGATTCAAAACCCCAGAAGAAATGTTCTCTGGAAAGAAGCTAGAAGTAATCCATCTCAATATATTTGGTTGTCGAGTGTTTGTACACATTCCAAAGGAAAGGAGAACTAAGTTGGACCCTTCATGAAAGAAGGGAATATTTGATGGATATTGTGAGGTCTCTAAGGCCTTCAAAATTTACATACTAGGTTACCATCATATTGATATCACCATAGATGTAACCTTTGATGAAGATACAACACTCAATAAATCAAGGATATGTCATCTTGAAGAAGTATATGAAGAAGATATGGTAGCTCCCAGAGTTGCAGAACCAGTGAGGGAAGTTACAAATACCCCTGATGATAAGATTCTAGAAGATCATGATATGATAGAATCTCAAGAACCTCCCCAGATGACGATCTCTCACAAGAGAAAGCTATCTTGGGCAAGGGAACTTATTCAATATGGAAAGAAGTATGGTTCCCAAGAAGGAATCATGAGACAATTCAAGAAAAATAAGCCATTCTCCAGTTATATGGCTTTGATGTGTGATCTCATAGAAAAGGAGCCTACTTGCTTTGAAGAAGCCATTCAGAAGAAAGAATGGGTAGATGCCATGATAGAAGAATACCAATCCATTATAAAGTATGATGTTTTTGAAATAGTTCCCAGACCAAAGAACAAAGATGTGGTATCTTCCAAATGGTTATACAAGATAAAACATGTTGATGATGGAAGTATTGAAAAACATAAAGCAAGGTTTGTAGCTCCTGGATTTTCTCAAAAGGAAGGCATTGATTATGAAGAGATGTTTTCTCATGTAGCCAGATACACTTCTATCAAAACCATCATAGCTCTTGCAACCAAGATGAAGTGGAAGTTACACCAGATGGATGTGAAAACAACCTTCTTAAATGGTGTTATTGAAGAAGAACTGTATATAAAACAATCTCAAGGGTTTGAAGTTGAAGATAGAAAGACTCATGTCTGCAGGTTGAAGAAGGATCTGTACAGATTGAAGCAAGCTCCTAGAGCTTGGTATGGAATAATTGACAATTTCTTGACGAGCTTGGGCTTTACCAAGAGTAAAGTTGATTCTAACCTTTACTTAAAGGTTATGAATGATGAGATAGTTATATTGTTGTTGTATGTGTATGACTTATTCTTAACTGGAGAAGAAAATATCATCATTGATTATAAGAAGAAGCTCGCTACAGAATTTTAGATGAAAGACCTCGGCCTAATGCACTATTTCCTAGGTCTCGAAGTTTGGTAGAGCCCAGAGAAGATCTTCCTTAACCAAGGGAAGTATGCAGTTGAAATACTAAAGACATTTGATATGTTGGAATGTAAAGCCATGAACACACCCATGGAAACAAAGTTGAAGCTCCTAGTTGATACTTCGTCAGAATTGGTTGATGTTACGTTGTACAGACAGATCATTATTACTATTATAAAATGTACTTTCAAACTTTTAATATTGACATCTCACATTATTAACAATTTTGATAACCATTTATATTTTTATAAACACTTTTATAAATGATTACAATTTTGAAGTTACATTATGTTGTTAATGATTATTAAACATGATAGATTACAATTTTGATGTTTGATTAGGCTTCATTTTCATGAATTCTTTATTTAAAAGGTGATAAAAAACACTTTCCTCATGTGTTCAAGGCACAATACATATAACTTCACCATTTTTGGGAGACTTATGCTTAGACCAAACTTTTGAAAAAACATCTCAAATACTACATGTAACTTCACCATTTTTGGGAGACTTATCGTTAGACCAAACTTTTCAAAAAACATCTCAAATACTGCCAAATTTGTGTCCAAAGTGATCCTTTATAACATCTTTGAGAGTCTTTCTCTACCATAATTTTGAGATAAAAACAACTTATAGAATGTCATGGATCCAAAATTTGAAAAATGTATAACAAATATCTAATATAAGATAACAACATAGACCTGTAAAGATTGTCTATATTTAGATATGATTATATCATGGGATTCTTCCACTAATAATTGACCACCTGGAGTTGTCAAACCCGCTTTAGAAAAAAGTGTTAGCAATGGAATTCAATTCATGGTACACATGCATGAATGTAATCCTTTAAAATTGGAGTGTGTTCTCCTTAATTTGATAAGCAAGGGGTTGAAAAGATATGATTTGCACCAAATTTTTGTTATTCACCTAATTGATGACTAAAGTGACTCCTCTTTGGGGTTTGTGCAAAGCCTTGTATAGATTCAATAAAATAATGAAGTTTTAAATTTTTTAATTTTATAGTTTTTTGTTTTAAGATTTTTGGATTTTTAAATTTCATATAAATCCAAAAACTATGTTTGAATTTTGAATAAATTATTTTTTATTTAGATAAAATCCAAGTTTTTTATCATATTCCAAAGAAGGACGGGTTGTTTGGTGGTTTGGCGGCCCAATCGGGTTTAAGATTATGAAGTGAAACTTATAGCAAAGACTCGGTTACCCTGTGACTTAGTTAATGAAAGTATTATGACAATGGTCGCATCAGCCCTGTCATCACCAGGTGGTTCTCATTGTGCGTTTTCAGTAAAATGATATGTTATCTGGTGGTCCGATGCTTGGTTAACAAAATATGATTTTACTGTTGAAATATTGTAATTGTGAAGTATATTCTACTTATTATTGAGTTATTATCTTATAGATCAATTCCCTTTTGTGGATTGATCATGTCGGGACTTATGTATGACCAAATCCCCTTTTGTGGATTGGTCAAACCCTAATTAAATGATAATAATTGAGAAGTCGTCCCCCAGGGCTAATCAAAGTGGTTTTAGCCACTAGTTGGAGAAGTTGGCCCTGCCTAATGAAGAGACACCACCCTAGTGCTCCTTAGCTAGTATAAATAAGAGAGGCTAGCGCCTCATTCACTCACTCACAAAAGTCACTCATCTAGTGCGCAAGTTTGAAGGAAGTTGTAGTTGTTGGAAGAAGGAGAGAGAGGCCCATTACTCAGTCTTGGATATTCTCTAGTGTTTCGTTTATCTCTAGTGTTTGGTTTATTATCTTGTCATTGTATTGGCAATCTATATTAAGGAATTTTTTATCGGGTGTTCTCCCCCATGAGGGTTTCCCAATATAAATGTTGTGTACCTTGTGATTTTTTTTCTTTCGGTGATCCTGCTTATGCTATTATAGTCTAGTAAAATTGAAAAGAACTTAATAGTAGCTCTAAAATTAACATGGTATCAGAGCTTGACTGAATAGAGCACCTTTCACTGGGTAACCAAAAACGTGTTAATTTTTAGAGTTGTTGTTAATTTATTTTCAATTTACTTGACAATAATAGCATATGCAGGATCACTGAGAGAAACACAATCACAAGATACACAACATTTATCCTCGGAAACCCTCATGGGGGATAAAACCCAACAAAATCTTCCTTAATATAGATTGCCAATACAATGTCAAGATAAAATACCAAACACTAGAGAATATCCAAGACTAATCAATGTGCCTCTCTCTCCTTCTTCTCCCAACTGCATCTACCTCCAAACTTGTGCACTACATAAGTGACTTGAGTGAGTGAACTAATGAGGCACTAGCCTCTCTTATTTATACTGGCTGGTAGGTGCTAGGGTGGTTTCTCTTCATCAAGCAGGGCCAACTTCTTCACTTAGTGGTTAAAACCACTTTAATTAGGCCTGGGGGCCAACTTCTTAATTAGAAACATATAAATAGGGTTTGACCAATCCATAAAAAGGGGATTTGGTCTTATACAAATCCTGACATGATCAATCCACAAAAGGGGATTGATCTATAAGATAATAGCTCAATAATAAGTAGAATATTCTTTGTAGTTACAATATTTCAACACTCCCCCTTAACAAGAAGGGTATTCTACAACATCATCGGGAGGGAGAGAGAGAGGGCAGAAGCAAAAACAACATCTGGAACATTAACTGACATATCTATAAATCATCGGAAGTTTTTCTCATCATCAATAATATCATCATTCTCAGTATGGAGTTGGAATGGCATCATCGTCATCATCGTTCAAAGCATGAAGATGGAACCTGAAACATCAACATCAGTTAGCATAAAATAAATAACAACAACATCATCATCAACAGTACGAGGCTTGAGTAACATCATCACAACACGAGGCTGGAGCAACAACATCACAGCACAAGGCTGGAGCAACAACATCACAACACGAGGATGGAGCAACATCATCATCATCATCATCATCATGGGGGGGGGGGAATGAGGTAGGTGTATCAACAACATTTTGTGGTACTCTGACAGTCCCTAGGGATCTACCCAGGAATCATAAGATTCCCTAGGATATAAAATCCTAACGGAGCTACCACGTGGTACTCTGAAATACCGTCCTTACTAGACCTTCGGGATCTGCCCAGGAATCATAAGATTCCCTAGGATTATAAAACTCCTAACGGAGCTACCACTATTGACCATAGATAGCATATACATGCACAGGTACTCTAACAGACCGTCCTTACTAGACCTTCGGGATCTGTCCAGGGATGATCAATTCCCTAGGATATAAAATCCTAACTGAGCTACCCGTTTTTGGTTAGGATACCATAGTATCATCAGCATCACTCCCCCTTTCGAGGGAGGTCCTTTAATACTATACCAAGCTTGTCTCGAAAGTGCTCAAACTTTACACAAGACAGAGGCTTGGTCAACACACCTGCAACCTACTCATTTGTGCTAATATATTGGAGCTTTACGGCTCCCCTCTGCACCATATCACGAATGTAGTGATATCATATTTCTATGTGGTTCAGCTTGTCATGGAACACAGGCTTCTTTGTCATCTTTATGCAAATCTGGTTGTCACATAGATTCACAGTTGCTTCCATATCTAGATCAAATAGACCTATCAACAACTTATGAATCCATATGGCTTCACAACTAGCGGAACATGCAACAATATATTTCTCTTATGTTGTGCTAAGAACAATATTGGATTGCTTGCTAATTTTCCATGAGGTCATGGCTGAGACCAGACTGAAACAACACCCTGAAATGCTCTTTTTGTCAGAAACACTTTCATCCCAATTTGAATCGGTATAACGAATCAGTCTGAAGTCATGATCTCCATTATAATAGAGACTGAATTCCAATGTACCCTTAAGGTATCTCATCACAAGTTTTGCAGCAACAAGGTGAACATGTATGGGCTCTACCAGATACTAACTCAAGGTGTTCACATCAAAACATGTATCTAGCCTGGTGTTCATCATATACATCAATGATCCAATGATCTGTCTATACAACGTAGCATCAACCAATTCTAACGAAGTATCAACCAGGAGCTTCAACTTTTTTCCATGAGTGTGTTCATGGATTTACACTCCAACATGTCAAACCTCTTCAGTATTTCAACTGGATACTTCCCTTGGTTAAGGAATATCTTCTCTGGGGTCTTCCAAACCTCAAAACCTAAGAAATAATGCATTAGGCCTAGGTATTTCATCTCAAACTCTGCATCGAGCTTCTTCTTACAATCAGTGATGATCTTTTCTTCTCCAATTAAGAATAAGTCATCCACATACAACATCAATATAATTGGCTCATCATTCATAACCTTGAAGTAAAGGTTAGAATCATATTTACTCTTGGTAAATCCCAAGCTTGTCGGAAAACTGCTAATTCTTCCATACCAAGCTCTAGGAGCTTGCTTCAATCCGTACAGATCCTTCTTCAACTTGCAGGCATGAGTCTTTATGTCTTCAACTTCAAACCCTTGAGGTTGTTCTATATACACTTCTTCTTCAATAACACCATTTAAGAAGGTTGTTTTCACATCCATCTGGTGTAACTTCCACTTCATCTTAGCTGCAAGGGATATGATGGTTCTGATAGAAGTGTATCTGGCTACAGGAGAAAACGTCTCTTCATAGTCAATGCCTTCCTTTTGAGAAAATCCATGAGCTACAAACCTTGTTTTATGTTTTTCAATACTTCCATCGGCAGCATGTTTTATCTTGTATAACCATTTGGAATATACCACATCTTTGCTCTTTGATCTGGGAACTATTTCCCATACATCATTCTTTAGAATAAATTGGTATTCTTTTGTCATGGAATCTTCCCATTCTTTCTTCTGAATGGATTCTTCAAAGAAAGTAGGCTCTTTCTCTATGAGATCACACATCAAATCCATATAACTGGAGAATGGCTTAGGTTTCTTGACTTGTCTCATGGTTGCTTCTGGGGCACCATACTTCTCTCCATATTGAATAAGTTCCCTCACCCAAGATGGATTTCTCTTATGAGATATCGTCATCTTGGGAGGTTCTTGAGATTCTATCATATCATGATATTCTTGAATCTCACCATTAGGGGAAGTTGTGACTTCCCTCACTGGTTCTGTAACTTTGGGAGCTATAGGTTCTTCTTCATATACTTCTTCAAGCTAGCATCTCCTTGATTTCTTGAGTGTTGCATCTTCATCAAAGGTTACATCTCTGTTGATATCAATATGATGTTAACCTGGTAAATAAATAATGAAGGCCTTTGAGACCTCACAGTATCCAACAAATATTCCCTTCTTTCCTGAAGGGTCCAACTTAGTTCTCCTTTTCTTTGGAATGTGTACAAACATTGGACAACCAAATATATTGAGATGGCTTAGTTATGGCTTCTTTCTGGAGAGCATTTCTTCGGGGGTTTTGAATCCAAGTGCACTATGGGATAGTTTGTTTTGGACATACATTGTTGTTCTTTATTCCAATGCACTTATGGGCTGAAGCAACAAGAATGGCAGTGTATGTCCAAAACAGATTATCCCATAGTGCACTTGGATTCAAAACCCCAGAAGAAATGTTCTCTGGAAAGAAGCCAAAAGTAATCCATCTCAAGATATTTGGTTGTCAAGTGTTTGTACACATTCCAAAGGAAAGGAGAACTAAGTTGGACCCTTCATGAAAGAAGGGAATATTTGTTGGATATTGTGAGGTCTCTAAGGCCTTCAGAATTTACATACTAGGTTACCATCATATTGAGATCATCATAGATGTAACCTTTGATGGAGATACAACACTCAATAAATCAAGGAGATGCCATCTTGAAGAAGTATATGAAGAAGATCATGTAGCTCCCAGAGTTGCAGAACTAGTGAGGGAAGTTACAAATACCCATGATGATAAGATTCCAGAAGATCATGATATGATAGAATCTCAAGAACCTCCTCAGATGATGATCTCTCACAAGAGAAAGATAGCTTGGGCAAGGGAACTTATTCAATATGGAAAGAAGTATGGTGCCCCAGAAGGAACCATGAGACAATTCAAGAAACATAAGCCATTCTCCAATTATATGGCTTTGATGTGTGATCTCATAGAAAAGGATCCTACTTTCTTTGAAGAAGCCATTCAGAAGAAAGAATGGGTAGATTCCATGACAGAAGAATACCAATCCATTATAAAGAATTATGTATGGGAAATAGTTCCCGGACCAAAGAACAAAGATGTGGTATCTTCCAAATGGTTATACAAGATAAAACACGTTGATGATGGAAGTATTGAAAAACATAAAGAAAGGTTTGTAGCTCCTGGATTTTCTTAAAAGGAAGGCATTGATTATGAAGAGATGTTTGCTCCTATAGCTAGATACACTTCTATCAGAACCATCGTAGATCTTGCAACGAACATGAAGTGGAAGTTACACCAGATGGATGTGAAAACAACCTTCTTAAATGGTGTTATTGAAGAAGAACTGTATATAGAACAACCTCAAGGGTTTGAAGTTGAAGATAGAAAGACTCATGTCTGCAGGTTGAATAAGGCTCTGTACATATTGAAGAAAGCTCCTATAGCTTGGTATGAAAGAATTGATAGTTTCTTGATGAGCTTGGGCTTTACCAAGAGTAAAGTTGATTATAACCTTTACTTCATGGTTATGAATGATGAGCTAGTTATATTGTTGTAGTATGTGGATGACTTATTCTTAACTGGAGAATAAAATATCATCATTGATTGTAAGAAGAATCTCGTTGTAGAATTTGAGATGAAAGACTTAGGCCTGATGCACTATTTCCTAGGTCTCAAAGTTTGGTAGAGCTTAGAGAAGATCTTCCTTAACCAAGGGAAGTATGCAACTGAAATACTAAAGAGGTTTGATATGTTGTAATGTAAATCCATGAAAACACCCATGGAAACAAATTTGAAGCTCATGGTTGATACTTCGTCAGAATTGGTTGATGTTACATTGTACAAACAGATCATTGGATCGTTGATGTTTCTGACGAATACCGGGCCAGATATATGTTTTGTTGTGGGCACCTTGATTCAGTATCTGGTAGAGCCCAGACATGTTCACCTTGTTGTTGCAAAACATGTGATGATATACCTTAAGGGTACGTTGGACTTTGTTCTTTGTTATAATGGAGATCGTGACTTCAGACTCATTGGTTATACTGATTCATATTGGGCTGGAAGTGTTTCTGATGGAAAGAGCACTTTAGGATGTTGTTTCAGCCTTGGGTCAGCCATGACTTCATGGTAGAGTATGAATAAATCCAGTATTACTCTTAGCACGGCATAAACAGAATATATTGTTGCATGTTCCGCCATTTGTGAAGCCATATGGCTTCGAAAGTTGTTGACGGGTCTATTTTATCTGGAGATGGAAGCAACCATGAATATATGTGATAACTAGAGTTGCATAAAGATGACGGAGAACCTTGTGTTCCATGATAAGCTGAAGCACATAGAAATCCAATATCACTACATTCGTGATATGGTGTATAGGGGAGTTGAAAATCTCTAATATGTTGGCACAGATGAGTAGGTTGCAGATTTGTTGACTAAGCCTTTGTCTCGTGTGAAGTTTGAATAATTTCGATACAAGCTTGGTATAGTCCGAAAGGACCTCCCTTGAAAGAGGGAGTGATGTTGATGATATTATGGTATATTGACCAACAATGGGTAGCTCAGTTAGGATTTTATATCCTAGGGGACTAATCATCCCTGGACAGATCTCGAAGGTCCGGTAAGGACGGTATGTCAGAGTACATGTCCATGTATATGCCAGTTGTGGTCAGTAGAGGTAGCTCCGTAAGGATTTTTATAATCCTAGGGAATCTTATGATTCTTGGGAAGATCCCGAAGGTTCGATAAGGACAGTTTGTCAGAGTACCAAGTGGTAGCTCCATTAGGATTTTATGTCCTAGGGAATCTTATGATTCCTGGGCAGATCCCTAGGGACTGTCAGAGTACCACAAAATGTTTTTGATGCACCTGCCTCATTTTGTTTCTATATGATGATGATGTTGTTTCTCCAGCCTCGTGTTGTGATGATGTTGTTGCTCCAGCCTCGTGTTGTGATTATGTTGTTTCTCCGGCCTAGTGTTGTGATGTTTTTGTTGCTCCAACCTCATGTTGTTGATGAATGTTGTTGATGTTTTTGTTATAGCTTTTATGCTAACTGATGTTGATGTTTCAGAGTCCATCTCCATGATGTGAATGATGATGATGATTCTATTCCAACTCCATGTTGTGGATGATGCTGTTATTCCAAATTCATGATGTGAATGATGATGATGATACCCCAACTCCATGTTGTGAGTGATGATGTTATTGTTGATGAGAAAAACTTCTGATGATTTATAGATATGCCAGTCAGTGTTTCAAATGTTGTTGTTTTTGTTTCCCTCTCTCTCTCCTGATGATCATGTTGTAGAATACCCTTCTTGTTAAGGGGGAGTGTTGAAATATTGTAACTGTGAAGTATATTCTACTTATTATTGAGTTATTATCTTATAGATCAATCCCCTTTTGTGGATTGATCATGTTAGGACTTATGTATGACCAAATCCCCTTTTGTGGATTGATCATGTTAGGACTTATGTATGACCAAATCCCCTTTTGTGGATTGGTCAAACCCTAATTAAATGATTCTAATTGAGAAGTCGACCCCCATGGCTAATTAAAGTGGTTTAGCCACTAGTTGGAGAATTCATCCCTGCCTAATGAAGAGACACCACCCTAGCGCTCCTCAACTAGTATAAATAAGAGAGGTTAGCACCTCATTCACTCACTCACAAAAGTCACTCATCTAGTGCACAAGTTTGAAGGAAGTTGCAGTTGTCGGAAGAAGGAGAAAGGGGTGCATTGCTCAGTCTTGGATATTCTCTAGTGTTTGGTTTATTATCTTGGCATTGTATTAGCAATCTATATTAAAGGAAGTTTTTGTTGTGTTTTCTCCCACATGAGGGTTTCCCAGGATAAATGTTGTGTACCTTGTGATTGTGTTTCTTTCAGTGATCTTGCTTATGCTATTATAGTCTAGTAAAATTGAAAAGAACTTAATAGCATCTCTAAAATTAGCATTTCCCACCTTATTTTTTAAATGCACAAATAGGAACCAAGTGTATATTTAATTGTTTCCTCTAAAAAGTAGGTTCTTTACAAAAAAAATGACCAAGAAAGGTAAAGGAAAGCAAGATAAGGTCGAGGAGGAGGAAGAAGAAAAGAACCCTAATTCTACTTTCTTCTCAGATACTTCTTACAAAATTGGCATCAAGAATTGCATGGAGTGGAGCAAGATTTACAATTTCTTTGAGGAAGGCAATTTCGTGGATGAGGATGAAAAAGATGTTGATTATTTTGAGGACATCAAAAAATCCAATCTACATAGAGTAGCTTCCAGACCAGCCATTATGCCTTACTATGACATGGTATAGTGGAAAATTTCTCATATCGATATTAAAACTTGTACAATTGTTAATTATTCTCGTCAAGTTATTAGGTCCTTTAGGCTTGAAGATATTTTTAACATGTACAAGCTAAAATCAAAGGAAGTTATTCTAGATGAAAACTTTTTAGAAGAATTTGAAGCCAAAGAAGTAAATGGGGAAAAAAATCAAATGGCTGATTTAATTAGAGAATGGTGGTACAACCCTCCTTCATTCAAAATTAATTTCGATAAGATGCACACCATTCAACATCTGAAGAAACCCCAAATGCTAGCATCCATTATGCTATGCAGGTTATATGGTGAAAATGATTCACATAAATTCAAGTTAGTTCATGTTCCTTTGTTACATCAAGTACATAAAGGAAAAATATTCAATTGAGCACATATACTTTCAACTAATATTCAATAAACAATCAAGAACTCACAAGAAGCACCATCAGGTTTTTTTCAAGGATTTTTCATGTTCAATTATCTCATAGATGCAGTTTGTGCCAAAACCCCTTTTTGAATGATGTGCTGGAATTGGTCAATCTCTCAAGATCCAGTACATATTTATTGTTCAAAATTGTGGGCTATCAATTGCAAGAATTAATTTTATGAAATTTGTGACAATTTCATGAGGCATTTGTATATTCTGTTGAAAACCAAATAGCTCCTAGGTTTACACAAGAAGCCATGAATGAAATAAAAGAATTAGGAGACTAGTTTTTAGATGAAGAATTTTCTTATATTAGGATTATAGATGTGAAGGAGCTCCTCATCTTTTACCAAGATATGTCCCAGAAAGACTTATGCTTAGAGAAATAGTATATCTGATGCCAACCCCCTTTCTCCTTGGGTGGAGTGACCTCCTGGTCAAGGATCTTCAATTCTCTGAGCTAAATTAGCTCTTTGAAACCTTAATGGTCTCGTTTGTAAAAAACTACAGGTCTCTTCAGTCCTTCGGTGCAAGTTCTATGACACTCGCGACCTCTCCCTTCGCACTACCGGGTGATTAGTGTTAAGGTGCTAGCTCCTCCTCCGCTAGATCCTTCTTGCATATGACCTCTGGTTGTGACCTGGGGCCCAGCTTCCAAGCGCTATGGGACTTCACACTTCGCGAACTCGCGAATTAGTTCTCCTCTCTTCTTTTGATGTCTAAACTTCCGAACCCCACTTGCCTTAGATCAACGGTCCACAACTTTCTGTGTTTCAACAGACCAGATCAACTCTTCGCAAATCGGGACTTCACGGTTCGTGAAATTGGAAAAAAACTCTCTTCTCCTTTCCAAATCTACGGATCAGATTTAACCCTTCTAAATCAACAGCTGTGATTTATTTCGTAGTTTGGACTTCGGGAGTTTCAACTTTCAACCTTTGCTTTCCTCTAAAATGCACGGATTCTTTCCATGTGTCCTTCTGAATCAAACGGCTATAATTTACTCCGAACTATCCAATGGTCGACGTTTATTTCGGCCCTCCGGCTCCCCGGGCTTCGAGATTTTCAAGTCTCAATCTGGAAATCTTGAAGTGATTTCTCCGGAGTTCATAATCTATCGCCACGTATCCTTCTGGATTACATGATCCAGATCTCCTTTGGTCTTCAGCAATCTCTCCTCCTATGTATACACAGAGTTTAAAGCTCATTCACTTTTCCTAAATCCAACGGTCTAAAATAATTCGGCTCATCTTGGATAGATCTTCACGCTTCACCTTGCCCAACCTTCATAAATTCTTCTTATGAAAGATTTATTCGACACTTAGTCGATTCTTGGTCCTGTGCACTCCTTGCAACTGACCTCTGCACTTTCTTGCGAGAAAAAACCGAGTTATTTCTCCAATTCAAAGACTTCGCATACGCACTCCTTGCGCTTAATATGCATACTCTACATAAAAAAGTTCCACGCTATCTCTTCTGAGTTTCAAGTCAAAAAAGACTCTCTCACACACACTCCTTGTGTTCGGTATGCACTCCTTGCATAAATTACAGAAGAGAAAAAACTTGAAACTTATTCAATTCTTCATAAATTCATTCCTTCACCATGAACATCATACATCCACAAAACACATAGCCACAGTAAAACTGTAAAATAGTATCAACATTGTACAATTCGATAAATTTTCTCTGTTCTATTCATTTCAGAAATAAATACATGATTACAACTTCTGCCTTTTACAAAACTACAATGAAAACTTATCTAAGGACCCAGAGCTTCCTCACTCGTCTTCCTCCTATCTAAATTATATCACACTCTACTCAAGCGGTTACCCACTCAACTTAATTAATGCAACCTAATGACTAATACAGGCTAATATCCTACACCTGTAATATATTACAGTCGTGTAAGGATTTACAATGATCTGTCAGTTCAAAACGGTGGCCCGACTTTACATACATCTAATTAATTAACGAGATATTCAAAAAATCTCCACACTGCTACCAAGATGGTTAAGAGTCGGTTTGGCTCTTTCAATGCATTGATGTGTCGACTTCGCTTACACGTCCGCTTTGCTTTGATTTGATAATGATGATCCTGCATCATACTCCTCTGGCCAAAATAGTCATGGAATCCTGTCCATGAGATCTCGCATTGTCTTGCCATGTTTCAAAATATCAGGTGCAGTTACCCAACTTGAATCTTCCACAGGGTGATCCTTCCACTTTACCAAATATTCAGGATGCATCTTTCTTCTAGTTTTCCTTCCAACTCTTTGTTCTAATATTTTTTCCATCTAAGGTTTTTCTACTGTGGGCATATGTTCTTCCCATTGAATCTCTTCCTGATCATCTAATTCTCATGTGTCATATCTATTATAAGGATACAAATCTGCAACGTTGAATATCGGTGATATTCCAACATTGTCTGACAACTCTATCTCATAAGCATTTGCTGCAAATTTCCTAAGGATATGGCATGGTCCTATCTTCTTCATCTTCAACTTATTATATGTTCCTCTTGGCAACCTCTCCTTCCTCAAATGAGATAAAAATTCATCTCCCACTTCAAATTGAACTTCCCTTCTTTTTTGATCAACTCTGTCCTTATACTTTTGATTACTATCATGTATCTGCCTCCTAAATTGATCATGAATTCTTTTCATTTCTGTAGAAAAATCTTCTACTCCAACGCTCTTGAATTCATCTCGTTTCAACTCTCTCAATTCTGCAATCCCTCTTGGTTGTCTTCCATATACTATCTCAAATGGACTTTTTAAAGTGCTTCTATTAACTAAATTGTTAAATGCAAATTATGCCTGTGCTAGAATCTGATCCCACTGACGACCTTGTTCAGTGACTAAGCTCCTTAACAAATTTCTCAGACTCATGTTCACCACTTTAGTCTGTCCGTCTGTCTGAGGGTGATATATTGAACTAAAAGATAAATTAGTTCCCTACCTCTTCCATAGAGTCCTCCAAAAGTGTCTTACAAACTTAGTGTCCCTATCTAAGACTATACTTCTGGGAAATCCATGTAATCTCACAATTTCTTTGAAAAACACATTGGCTATGTGTGTATCATCATTTGTCTTCTGGCATGGTATGAAATGTGTCATTTTAGAAAACCTATCTACCACAACAAATATGGAATCACTTACATTCTGAGTTCTAGGTAATCCCAATACAAAATCCATACTAATTGCATCCGAAGGCCTTTCTAGAATAGGCAATGGCTAATACAAACCAGTATTTTGTCTTTTTCCTTTTGCATGTTGACAAATCTTACATCAGTCTACAGATTTCTTCACATATGCCTTCATACCTGGCCAATAATACAAACTACTTAGCTGTGCAAATTTTTTGTCATGACTGAAATGTCCGGCTAGACCTCCAGTATGTTTTTCTTTCAACAAATTATCTCTCATTGAGCATCTTGGTATACACAATTGGATTTCTTTAAATAACAATCCATATTTGATCAAATATTCTTCCCATGAGTTGTTATCCCTCGACAAAGGATTTTCATATGCTTCGTAAGCCTCCTTAAAATCTAGATCTTCCTGATACATTTCCTTAAGGTGTTCAAACCCTAAGGTCTTTACTTGGAATTCATGTACAACCAAATTCCTCCTGCCCAAAGCATATGCAACTTTATTAGCACTTCCAGAAATATGTTTAATGACAAAATTAAAATTCTGCATGAGTTCTACGCACTTAGCATGTCTTTGATTCAACTTCTCTTGCCTAGTAATAAATTGTAAAGCTTGATTATCACTATACAAGACAAACTCTTTTGGAATTAAATAATGTATCCATTTCTTCAAAGCTTGAATCACTGCATAAAACTCCTTATCATATGTAGAATATTTCTCCTTAGTGTCATTCAATTTTTCACTAAAATAAGCAACTGGCCTATTATCTTGACTGAAAACTGCTCCAATGGCTATCCCACTTGCATCACACCTCACCTGAAATGTTTTTCCAAAATCGGGTAAAACCAAAATTGGATGTTCTGTTATCTTCTTTTTCAACACTTTGAAGCTTTTCTTAGCCTCCTCTGTCCAATTAAAATACTTGTGTTTCTTCTTAACAGTATCCATCATGGGTGCATATATACCACTAAAATTTTTGATAAACTTTATATAAAAACTTGCTAACCCATGGAAACTTCTCACCTCAAATATGCTCCTTGGTGATGGCCATTCTTTGATTGCTCTCACCTTTTTTGGATCCATCTTTAATTCATTCGAAGAGATCACAAAACCCAAATATATGAGTTATGTCTTCATAAAAAAACTTTTCTTCAAGTTTATTAACAACATTTCTTGTTTCATTCTCCTCATCACTAATGTCAAGTGCTTTAAATGTTCTTCCTCTGTTTTGCTGAAAACTAATATATCATCCAGATATACAATGACAAAATTACCTATGAAGTTTTCCAGTACTTCATTCATCAACCTCATAAATGTGCTTGGAGAATTTGTTAATCCAAATGGCATGACTAGCCATTCAAACAAACCTTCATTTGTCTTGAATGTTGTCTTCCATTCATCTCCCTCTCTCATTCTTATCTGATGATATCCACTCTTCAAGTTTTTTTTTGAAAAATAGCTTGCTCCACTCAAACAATACATCAAATCATCCATTCTGGGTAAAGGAAATCTATACCTGATGGTTATCTTGTTGATGGATCTGGAATATGTACACATTCTCCACCCCCATCCTTCTTTGGACTCAATACAGTTGGCACTGCACATGGGCTTAGACTTTCCCTGACTAAACCTTTATCCAACAACTCCTAAACTTGATTCTTAACTTCTTCATTCTCTCGAGGTGTCAGCCTATACACTGCTTTATTTGGTAAACTGGCTCCTGGAATCAAGTCCATATGGTGGCTAATACTCCTAATAGGTGGTAATGAGTGAGGCAACTTATCCACTACTGTGTCAGCAAAATTCTCTAACAATTCTTGGATTTCTTCAGGTAAATCATTCATAGAAGTATTGGTAAGGATAACTCTTGCCTTCCTTACTACAATAAATTGCATTTCTTGATCTTTCTTAACCTCTTTCAAGAGTTCCTTCCCACTCATGAGAAGTATTATTGTGTTGGCTTCTCTCTTTTCTTTCTTCTCTTCTATTGGCAGTAACATGTGGGTTCTACCATTTTTCTCTAGAGTGTAAGTATTTTTTCTCCCATCATGAATGACATTCCTATCAAACTACCATGGTCTTCCCAACAAAATATGACAAACATCCATGGGAATTACATCACACAGAATCTCATCTTTATAGCCTCCTATTTTAAATTCAACCTTGCATTATTGACTTACCACTACTTGATTTCCTTTCTACAACCACGATACTTTATATGGAATTGGGTGTGCAATTGTCTCCAGCTCTAGCTTCTCCACCATTTCTGCAGATACTAAATTATCAGTGATCCCACTGTCTATAATCATTTTGAAAACTTTGTCCTTTGTTTTACAAGTATTCCTGAACAACCTCATTCGTTGAACTGAGCCTTCTATTTCCTTCTCTGGATTTAGAAGAACTTTCCTCATCATAAGGGTATGTCCTCCTTCTGCTGCTTATGCTTCCACATTCTTTTGGGCTTCAGAAATGTGTGATTCTCCTCCTCCTTCTTTCTTCCTCTCGGGGCATTCCCAAGACATGTGTCATGTCTTTCCACATGCATAACATTTAACTCTGCCTCCTCTACCTCTTCCTCTTCCTCGAGGAAAAGAGTTTCTCCCACCAAACGGTCTTCTTTGGGAACTTCATCCTCTTTCAAAGTGACCATATGATTTATCACTCTCTTCCATGGGTTTCGGTGCCTTATCGTGGATAATTCCCTTACCTCTATTTGAGCCTCCTCTTATGTTTCACTGAATATGGTTTCTAGCCAACTTTTCTTCTGCCTTTAGTGCAATATGATAAGAATCTTCCACTGTCCTTACAATCATCATGTTGATCTCATCCTAGATTTCATATCTCAATCCATTTATATACCTGGAAACTTTTTCATCATCCTTCTCTCTTTGTCCAGTCCTAATATTCAGCCTATAGAATTCTTCTATATACTCTTTCATTGTCATACCCCTCTGTCTCAGGTTCTGCAACTTTCTGAACAGATTGATCCGATAATCCTTAGGTATGAATTTAGCCTTCAGTTTGGCTACCATCCAATCCCAATTATTTATCTTTTGTTTTCCTTTTCTCCTTCTTTCTGCCTGCAGTTCATCCCACCACAGTGTCGCATGTCCCTTTAATCTAGTGACAACATGTCTCACCTTCCTTCCTTCATCGACATCTTCATAGTAGAAATACTTTTTCATGGACCTGATCCACTCCAATAGCTCTTTGGCATCCAAATTGCCTTCATACATTGGGACGTCCATATTTTCTCTAGCTCTCAACTTCACAACAGCTTTCAATAAGCATTCTTTAGCCACATCTTCTCCTGTAGCTTATTCAACCTCTACTTCTTCTCTTTCTGCATCACTGACATCTTCAGTAGCAGGTGTTCTTCTTGTTAGAATATTGTGTAACTGCAAAGAATATTCTTATCCCCTTTTGTGGATAAAGATAAAATATATTTATTATTGATTAGATCAATCCCCTTTCGCGGATTGATCATGTCGGGTATTGTAAATGACCAAATCCCCTTTTCAGATTGGTCAAACCCTAATTGTAATAGGCTAAATAAGAATTAGGCCCCATAATATATTAAAGGTGGTTATAACCACCCAGAAGAAGAAGTCGCTCCTGCCAGTGAAGAGACACTTCCACACATGCCAGAATTGTATAAATAAGAGAGGCCAGCGCCTCATTTAGACACACACTCATCTCACTCATCTAGTG
>ML794774.1:348873-364934 GCA_009831015.1 Picea engelmannii
ATCTTGGCATTGTATTGGCTATCTATATTAAGGAAGTTTTGTTGGGTTTTCTTCCCCTTGAGGGTTTCCCAGGATAAATTCTTGTGTACTCTTGTGATTGTGTTTCTCTCAGTGATCCTGTCTATGCTATTGTTATCTAGTAACTAGAAATCTAACCTAATAATAGCTTAAACTTTAACACTTCTTTGCATTGCTTCCATCGCTTCCAACCTTGTGCGAAGCTCTCTCATTTCTCTTCCTATAGCACGGTTTGCTAAAGGTGGTTCTACACGTACCCTCGGCGGCATCGCTTCAACTGTTCCTAACACACTGAGTACAACTTCAATCTTGTTCAGGATCTGATACCACTTGGTTCCAACCCCCCTTCTCCTTGGGTTGTACGACCTCCCGGTCAAGGATCTTCAATTCTCGAAGTTGAATTAGCTCTCTAAAATCTTAATGGTCTCGTTTGTAAATAACCACAGGTCTCTTCAGTCCTTTGGTGCAAGTTCTATGACACTCTCAACCTCTCCCTTCGCACTACCTGGCGATTAGTGTTTAGGTGTTAGCTCCTCCTCTGTTAGCTCCTTCCCGCATATGACCTCCGGCTGTGACCTGGGGCCCAGCTTCTGAGCGCTATGGGACTTCGCACTTCACGAACTCATGAATTAGTTCTCCTTTCTTCTTATGATGTCCAAACTTCCGAACCCCGCTTGCCTCAGATCAACGGTCCACAAATTTCTATGTTTCAACGGTCCAGATCAACTCTTCGCAAATCGGGACTTCGCGGTTCGGAAATTGGAAAACGACTCTCTTCTCCTTTCCAAATCTACGGATCAGATTTAACCCTTCTAAATCAACGGCTGTGATTTATTTCATAATTTGGACTTCGGGAGTTTCAACTCTCAACCTTTTCTTTCCTTTGAAATGCATGTATTCTTGTTGTGTGTCCTTCTAAATTGGACGGCTATAATTTACTTCGAACTATCCAACGGTCGACGTTTATTTCAGCCCTCTGGCTCCCCAGGCTTTGGGAGTGTCAAGTCTCAATCTGAAAATCTCGAAGTGATTTCTCTAGAGTTCATAATCTATCGCCACGTATCCTTCTGGATTAGATGGTCCATATCCCCTTCGGTCTTCGGCGATCTCTCCTCCTATGTATACACAAAGTTTAAAGATCGTGCACTTTTCCTAAATCCAACAGTCTGAAATAATTTGGCTCCTCTTGGATAGATCTTCACCCTTCACCTTGCCCAACCTTCGCAAATTCTTCTTCTGAAATATTTCTTCGACACTTAGTCGATTCCTGGTCCTCTGCACTCCTTGCAACCGACCTCTACACTTTCTTGCGAGAAAAACCCGAGTTATTTCTCCAAGTCAAAGACTTCGCATACGCACTCCTTGCACTTAATATTCATACTCTACATACAAAAGTTCCACGCTATCTATTCTGAGCTTCGAGTCGAAAAAGACTCTCTCACACACACTCCTTATGTTCGGTATGAACTCCTTGCATAACTTACAGAAGAGAAAACACTTGAAATTTATTCAATTCTTCATAAATTTATTCCTTCACCATGAACATCATACATCCACAAAACACATAACAACAGTAAAACTGTAAAACAGTATCAACACTGTACAATTGGATAAATTTTCTTTGTTCTATTCATTTCAGAAATAAATACATGATTACAACTTCTGTCTTTTACAAATCATATGAAAACGTGTCTAAGGACCCAGAGCCTCCTCGCTCTTCTTCCTCCTATCTAAATTCTATCACACTCTACTCAAGTGGTTACCTACTCAGCTTAATTAATGCAACCTAATGACTAATATTGGCTAATATCCTAAACCTGTAATATATTACAGTCGTGTAAGGATTTCCAGTGATCCTTCGGTTCAAAATGGTGGCCCGACTTTACATACATCTAATTAATTAACGAGAGATTCAAAAAATCTCCACACCGCTACCAAGATGGTTAAGAGTCAGTTTGACTCTTTCAATGCGTTGATGTGTCGACTTCGCTTCCATGTCTGCTTTGCTTTGATTTGATAGTGATGCTCCTACATCAATATCAAACAATGATTATGGATATTGTTGCTTCTTTATCTAAAAATCAAAAGAAACAATGGCCTTATTTTCTTGTTTCATTAGGAATATATTCTTTATTAAATGACAAGCATACATTTAAGGAAGAAAAGAAGCTTCAAATCATTTGGCTAGCATGTGGAAACTTCAAGAGGCGTGACCCAAAAGGTCTTGTTAAAAAACATTGTAGTATGATCAAGAATGTTAAAGTGTATGATCATGAAGATTCGTCATTTGATATTATTTTTCAAAGGCCTCAGAGTTATCAAGAAGTGATCAAAATGATTGAAGAGATTAAAGATAGTCCAAAAGTGTATGAATTCTTAGCCTTCCATCTCAATAGGAAAAATGATTTTTTAAAGGAGAAAAGTGAAATGCAAGGTAGTACACAGTGAAAAGGTGAGCCATCTAAGAGTGTTCAATCAGAATCAGAACAAAACAAGGACAATCCTACTCAAAATATTCAGATTGATTGGCAAGTCATTAATGGTCAACCAAATAATACAAAAGGATTAGACAAAAGTGAACATGATAAGGGAAGAGAAGACCCATCTGATGGTATTCAGGAAAACACAGGATAGCAAACTCCTTCAAAATCTATTGAAGAAATCAAAGAAAATGATCCTGATCAAAGTGTTGGGCATACAACTTCAACAAATATCACATCTTTTTCAACAATTGATACGACACCAATCACTGCTCTTCATGGAAAGCCAATGTCTACAACATTAGATTTGGATAGTTTTGAACCAGTGGAAGAAATTGTTGTGCCTTAGTAATTATACTTTTAGTAGCAAAAAGAAAATCATTGTTAAAAGGAAAGAAAAAAAGAGAAAAATGAAGAACATCCACAGGAACAGGTGTTGATTTGGAATAAAACACATTTAAATGATGAAGAATTTGTTGAGGAAACAATTGATGTTGTGGGAGAATTTGTTGATGCCAATAAATGGTCAGTTGGTAACCTCACTGCAAATTTAAAAAAAGAAAAGAAACAAGTTGTAGAGCTACAAGAGAAGTTGAAAACTCAGGAATCTTTGTTGGTTGAAAAGCATCAACGTCAAATAAGTTAGCTCATTGAAGAAAATAGAACATATGTTGCAACAGTTAATGATCTCCGCAAATCGAAGTATTTGTTATCAAAGAAGAACATTCCAAGCAATTAATTGTTCTTCGAAAAGAACAAAAGGAAATTTCTACCAAATATCAAGAACAAATCAATTCCTTAGAGGCCCAAATTAAGGAATTGAAGGAGAAGCCGGGTAATGTAGAATTCCTTAAAGCATGTGTTGTTGTTATTAATGCCTAGTTTGTTGATCTTCAATAGCTATTTTATGGTAAATTAAATGAAATTAAGAAACAACATGATAAGTTGCTTAAGTTTGTTGACAGAGTTCAAATGCAATCAGAGGAGTAGAAGAATGGTCAAGAATATTTTGATAAAAATAAAATGTGGGAAGCAAAGAATAAGAGTGTTCCTAAAAGTGTTTCAAGAATGATTGATGAAGAATATATTCAAATTCAAGTTTCATTAGATGTTAGGTTTAACAATTGTGTTGTTTCACAAGATATAATCAGTAAAATCAATAAGAATTGTTCATATCTATGGGATTCAACTTTAGACGTCACTAAAGACTATGATATGCTTCATGTTAAGTTTTTGGGTCAAACAGTTCCACTACCAACTTTCCTTAAATATGTTAAGAAACGAAAGGAGACATGTGTCACTCAACTTGACTTGTGGAATATTGATGCAGTTAAAGAATTTATTTCCCAGCCTACAAAATGTTTGAAATCAATTGATTCATTCCTCTTGAAGTCCAAAGCAGAGAATGTAAATATCACTAAGAATCTTTATCATTGTGAATTAAATATGGATATTCCACATCCACCTCTTATTTCGCAAATGGTAAAAAAGTTTGCTTTATGACAATCATATGTTAAATAACTAGAAGGAAAAGCCAGCACAACTTCCACCACCAATGAAGAAAATATCGTTCCTCAAGCAGATAAATGAGAAACCGATTTTCTATTTTCAAAATAGTTGAGAAAAATAAGGAAATAGCCCATAGTTTTAGATCTTGAATGTTATATAATGTAATCTCATATTAGAAGCAAAGGGTTGGAAAATTTGTACCCGGACTTGTTATTTTTATCAGTTTGGATATAATATTTCTTTTTCATAAGTTAGAAATTGTATCACCTTCATATAGTCATAGAAATTATATGCAAAGTTCGTTGGGGCTTGGGTCGCCAAGACTGGAAACCAACCCAAGCCTCATCCTAAATCAAAATGTGAGCATCCCCCATGGGGAAAAAATGTTGCATATGTTGTTTACAAGGCTTAAAAAGTAAACTGACTATAGGCCATAAGAAAAGAAACAAAACAAAAACTAGGACTTCAAGCTTATGTTGGAAAACCATGACTAGCCTGATACTTTGCTTTGTTTGAAGCTCCCCTTGTGTTGACTGAGCAACATGCTGGCAAGAGGATAGTCACATCTGGCACGGCCGCACACTGGAGGTCCAGATGCGGGGCAAAATGATGATCCGAGAGACAGGAGTACAATTCAAACAACATATACATCTTGGCGTCCAGTTGTTCCACTTTGAACCTTAAGTCTGCCACCTCCCCTCTGACTTCAAAGATGAGTTGTAGATGCTCTTTTGCTAATCTGCATTTTGTAGGCTATGAGAAAACCTCTTGTGGGATATTTTTGGACCCTTCATGTGGAAGGAATTTCTTCTCAAAGGGTTCCTTTATCTTAGCTTCACCATGGACCTCAAACTCCCCCATGGGCACAACCATCTCCTCCACCCATTCCACTCTATAGTGACAAACAAGGATATCCTCCTAATGAGGCTGGATGGTTGTCGACAATGGAATTCCACTCTTTACAACACCAATAATTGATATGTTTTTTAACTGCTTGCTAGAACTATTCCGCAATTGAACCCTGGTCCTTGAACCAAGAACCACCCCACCAAGAAGATCCCTTGCCTCGACGGATCCTTCCACGTTCCCTCACCCTTGGCATTCATAAAGAAAGAGAGCCAACGAAAACGATTGAGGATATCCATGAACCGATCTCATGCGACCAAAAGACCCCGAGTGAATTGAGACTTTGTTGGAAACATGTTAATAAAGACCAATCGTTGGAAGTGGCCACCATCACGTCGGGCCTTCCTACCATAATTGTAGCATTAAACATAGTAATTGTTAGAAATCCTTGGCAATAAATACCTTGCTCAACAAATTTACTAGGAGTTGGACCCATGGTTCTCCCCACACATTCTAGACTATTTATCAACTTAATTCTCTGGCTCTTATAATTAGAAGACTTTCCCTCCACACACCCTTGATGGAGATGGAAAGAACAAGTGGTGAGGGACTCAAGTCCCGAGCTTGTCCTCATGATGACTGAATTAGAACTCCATCCGGGGGAGTTTGAATATAATATTGAAGACCCGATATTTTGGATAATTTATGTTTGAATAGATAGATGATTGTGTGATCGTATTTATGTGAGTTATGCAATTTCATTTATTCAGGTTAATGTGAAACTTATTTCCATAACTCGGTTAAATTTGTGAATTGATTGCATATTGGATATGAGAATGCACTTTTGTTATCAAAGTAATTATTTGTATTGTTAGCAATTGATGTATTTGTGTTTACAAGTTAATTAAGCTTTATGAACTCCTTCTAATAGCTTATTAATGTATTATTATGTATTATATATGATTTTATATATTTTACCCTTGGTTGGTGATTAATGTAAAGGCATTCCCAATTGTGGTGATGAGACTATTGTTTTACCACTCTATGGATGGTTTATGGTAATTTGATTATTGCATTTGAAACTATTTGCATTAACTTGAATTCAGTCATCTTATGTAACACCCCCCTTTCTAAACCTATGAATATGTGTAATTAATCATCAATTATGTTTTCCATGTAATGGCATAAGAACATTGTAAATGTATTATTGTTTGATTTAAAATTCCAACCAACTGATTGTGGGGTGAAGCCTTGAAGTACTGGCCATGATACCACTAGAGGAAAAAGTGAGGAAACTTAGAGAGGGGTTCATCATGCTAAAGATGACCCAAACCTCTTTGTCGATAATACTTGATATTCAGATTATCTTCCTTAGCCATGATTTCAAGGCAAACCAGTTAATGAGGAAGGATGGTATTTGGACAACCAAATACCCCAAATAAATACAGGTATGGGATATTAGGTTAGGACAATTGAAACTATCAACCCTAGGTATAATAGGGTACCATTTTCCATAGCCCCAGATTGAACCCACAGGTTCCTTCTGACAGAAGGAAGGGTACAATTTGAGAAAATTCGAGGGGAGAGAAACATGCAATAGAATGCATGAAGGCATACATAATAAAAATAAATAAATAAAATGCCAGGTGAGAACTCTGAGGGCAGTTCGGATCCCAGAGGTAGGGGGAGGACTTTGTAAAAACACAGTAAAGGAAAAAGAGCTTGAGCTCTGGAATTTGGGTGGAGAGTCTAGAGAACCCAGCCTGTGCTGAGAAGGTTGTGAGCTTAACACTAGGAAGGTATATAACAAACCTTGTTGAGGTCTGAGCCAGATGGGTGTGAGGAAATCCTTTCCCAGAGTGGTGTGAGGGAGGGTAACCTTCACATCCCAAACTACTGTAGAACTTGAGAGAGATTTTCCTTGGTGGTATCATGGCTTGGCACGAGGGTGGCTTGTTGTTGAATTTACAGAGCATGCAACACCTATGGTTGGGTGGAAAGGCGAACACCCATGGTGAGTTGTTCGGTCACCAATTGTAATAGATAAGTAACCCTTATGCTCTATGTGTTAATAAAAATGAATAGAATGGCATGTAATTGTATTCATGGATGTGTAAGTGTGTTTGATGAATAGACTCATGCCTGTGATTGTATTCGTGGATGTGTAAGTTTGTTTGATGAATGGATTGGTTGTTCTTATTGCAAGCATGTGCACTTGAGTAATGTCAGGACAATATGAATGGTTGCTTCTTGTGGATGCTTCATGGATAGATATGTATGTATATCTGAAATGAATCCCTACATTATCTGCAATGTCTATTACATTGAGTAAGCATGTTTATTGGACAGACAGTTTATTGCATTTGCAGCCTTTGTACTAATGTAAACATAGATCTATATGGGAAGAAATTTTCTTTGCAAATCCGAATATGAGCACTCTGTATCGCTCTAAAATAAAGAAAATAAATGTGTACTCGTACTTCATGTGTGCGCAGTAGGTACTCTACGGCAATATGTTGTCTATGAAAAGAAAACATGCATGTAAACTAAGGAATTATCTTGGAGGAACCTTAAACAGAGAAGTCCCCAAATCAAACTGTTAAACAAGTGAAGAAACTCTTGAGGGATCCCTACAACTAGATATGTCTTGAATTTTGGATTATTAACTTACATAAAATATGTGTTTTGAGCCATAAAGAATTGTAGTCGTCAATCTAACATACAAGTAAACCATGGCCCTTCGTCGGAGTAGGTTATACTTGTTGAGCAGGATGTAATTCAATTCAATGAGAACCAGTGATCCATCGGAGGGTAGCTACAGTAGAACCTGGATCGTTAAATCAATCATTATGAGTGTCGTCGGAGTTGTCGGGGGACTCAGAGTGGAGGCACTCTGATGGGAAATCCTGAGGGACAATCTGTGTCATCCATCGGTGGACAGCCTAGGAATGGTCTCAGTCGTAGATCATCGTGGTCTTATTAGAAACAAGGTAAAAGGGTGAGAAACGTCACAATGACGTCATGCTAACGTGGGGTGCCAGTGCAACTGCTAGCGTGTCACAGGAGTGGACACATGTCATTATATAATTGGCTAACGGGGCAAAAAAGGGGCTTGTAGGGCATGAAGGCCCTCAAATCTCAACCTTAAACCTTAGCCGTCAGATTTGAAGGGTTGAGACATCTCAGCCATTCTTCAGAGAGGCACTATTCAGAGTGTCCCTAAGAGGACACACTCCGAAAAGAGGAACTCCGAGAGAGGAATATAATCGTTGATCATTCAAAGGATGATTCGTAGGATCTGAATCGTCGATCGTATCGGGGCCATCAGAGTATCCTTGGTTAAGGTACTCTGATGAGAAGGCTCCGAGGAGAAATCTTAGTCGTTGATCGGTGTAAGGGCTAGATTGACCCTCAGTCATCGATTCGTAGCAAGCTCCTATGTTCGCTTGGTAAGAAATTGAAAGGAGGATGACATCGGATGACGAAGTCGGACCAATGAGAATTCGATATGTGTCATCACCGGGGTGGATGAACTCTCGTTCTTTGTGATGAAGTGTATATGCTCGACAGTCCACGTGTCAAGTGTTGGTTGTGACACGTGTCATGGTGTTTGGGACCTTTGAGATGAGGGTTCATGATACGGTATGAGTGCCACATGTATAGCCAAGTGGTAGGTCCATGGTGGAAACTTGATGGTCGAGGTGGCGGGGATGGCTAGCATGGCCGCTAGCATGTCACACAGATGACGCGTGTTATGAGTTGATTGACCACAGGATGAATGTGGGTCCCATTGAGCCTGAAGACCCTTAGGTACCCACGCTCAATCTCATTCGTAGATTGTATTGGGGGTCCATTCTAACGAGGAATGGGAATGATGACATCAGGATGACGTGGTATCCCAACAAGGCAGTCAGAGTGTCCTTAGTACGACAGGTGTCAACTGTCAGTTGGTTGATGAGGGTTTGGTAAGGGAAAACGATGAAAGTCATTGATCTTGTCGAAGATTTGACGAAGTGATTGGATCGTTGGATCCAGACACGTCATCATCGTCAGAAATGTGGGAGATTGGCATGGTCACATTAGACCAAGAAATGTCGACGATGATGGAGTGATCTCCGACGACGATGGATGTCAGAGCTAACGACAATCGTTGATCGACGGAGTGATAAGGTGAAATATCCAATGTAGAACTCGCAGGTCACATCCACACATCGTGTGAACTATTGGGAGTTGGTCTTTAACTCACAGGTCACATCCACACATCGTGTAAACTATTGGGAGTTGGTCTTTAACTCACGCGCCAAAAGACATCACCAACGTAAGATGGCATGAGTGACAAGGTGCCATGTCGATGCCACGTGGCAATGAGGTGGACTTTAACCAGGAAAGTCCAGAAAACTATGAGAGGCTATAACTTTTGATCATGAGCTCAGAATTGAGCATGGTTATAGTCGTTGGAAAGTCCTCAACGAGTAGAGGAAAATGGTATGCTTGGGAAAAGGTCTTGATATAGTTGAGAAAACAAAAAAAAATCTAGTGCTTCATCCCTTAAAAGGTAGTTAGGGGGTCGGGTTGATTACATCTTATATCTTTTCATTGATTACGATTGGATGTGGATATGATTTTTGTAATCTCCTATAAGTTACAACATTCATATGTGCTTAATCATTATTGAAAATAATTAACTATTTCCTTTCTTAGTAATGAATCATTTAGTTTTGCATCTTATATTTTAAGTGTTGCTCTCAGCCAAGATAGAATAGATAGATTAGTTTTATTTATGTTATATACTAGAATAGAAATGCATATAGGAAGTTAGAGATTTTAAACAACTAAGTTTCTAAATCAAGAGCAACTTTCTTTAGTGGCAAACTGAGTCCACATATTAGTTGGAAGTTACCATTCCAAACAAAAGCGGGTCTAATTGGGACCTGCGATCGGGTAGCTATCCCTTAGTTGATAAAGGGAATTTCTCGCCTATCAACAGTCCCCAAATACCTGAAGATGATGGATGCCCTGATTCAAAGCTATCATCAATAATGACCTTAATGCTATGAACTCACCGTAATTTTTATTTCCCTTACCTATATTAGCCTTAAATTGAATAAAATGGATGTCAGATGGATACAATATACCTCCCAGGTTGCAAACAAAAGCCTCACCTTGGCTAGCTTTATCAAAAATTCGCTAAGGAACTTACCTATTGACCATTAAATTCCCAAGTTGCTTGACCATGCCAATCTTCTGAACCAATTTACAATGATTATAAATAGTACACACCTACATCAAAACCTAAAATGTTGGCATAATCCTTAACTCAAATAGTAAGGAATGGTAGGGAACAACTCTCAAGTTCTTTAAATCATCTTTGTGATACCACTCCTTTAAGCATGAAACTATATTTTGCCTTTCCTAGATATCTCTCTTACTTATCCATTGACCCATATCCCTCCAAAGTTGTTTTGAGTAAGCACAATCCACAAAAAGATGTGTTGTAGTCTTCACATCCTGCTTACACAAAATACAAATACTAGGGACCATATTATTCCTCTTCTAAAGAATTTCCCATGTGAGAACTATGTTGTTAATGGAAAGTGACATAAATATTCTAGTTTTCATTTGTGCCCTATTCTTCTATATTTTGGTCCATTGTCGTTCTTTTCCCTAATTTTCATTCAGTTGAAGAGCTTTGTATCCCAACCTAGTAGTCTAGTTTCCTCCCACCTTGTTCTTAACTTGCACTAGAACATGTGATTCATCTCAAAGTCTGATATCATCCCTCCTCAATTATTGGATGTCCATATTCCATGTATTTCTATCTTCGCCCATTTACCCTAAATCATGAGTTGCCAACCAACCTTGATGCCAAATGTCAGTGGTTGTGGGGTCTCCTACCTGACTTAATAAGCATCGACCCACGTCTTGTCGTTGATTAATCAGACATTCTAGAAGAAAAACCCCATTCCCACAACCCATAATAGCATTTGTTCTAATCCTAATGTGTGTACCATTCCCTACTTTCCAAGCTAAATATGAACCAATTATAGGAAATGATAGAACAAGTTCCTTCCAATAATTGAAACATTTTTTATACTTTTCCTATCACTTGAAATCTAATCCAAGATTGAACTAGGAGCAATATATTTCTGAACTACAATCCTCTTCCATAGACTCTCCTTTGTGATTGGATTCCACAATGTTTTTGCAGCCAATGAAATACCAAACACATGAATGTTCTTTAAACCCCATCCCCGCTTCATCTCAGACATTGAAGCAAATCTTCCTAATGTTCTCCAAGATGCCTTTGGGAATATGCGCTAAGGAATGTCGATATATAGGTATGGCCTCTAAAACTAATTTGACAATCTACCTCCCTGATATAGCCACCTATTGTACTAGAAAAAAAAAATCAATCTTTGATAGTAACCAACGCTAATCACCCATTCCATAATCATTTGGTTTAATAATCAAACCAAGATATTTTGAACCATCCCGAACCTCCAAAACCTTGTAAGGAAAAAAGTCCTTGAAAACCTCTTCAATATTATTAAAAATAATAGTTGACTCATGGATATTAATCTCCATACCATTTGCTTTGCTATATAATTGCAGTAGTTCCTTATATTTTCTCCCCTCTGCCACAAAGTCATTGAAAACAAAAGAACATCATCCACAAACAATAAGTGGGTTAAAAATTCATTTCCTCCAACTTTGATTCCCTAGATACTCTTTCTCCCATTAATTGTTATTATGGATCTACTCAAACCCTTTTCCCCTAGCAGAAACAAGGAGACAATGGGCATCCTTGTCTTAAGCCTCTAGAAGGTTTGAAGAAAGAAGAGGCTAATCCATTGATTAGAACAACATAATTCATTGAAGTTACATATCCCATGAACTAGTTTACCATTCACAAGTTAAACCCAATACGGATTAATAACTATCGCAAATCAAGCCAACAAACCATGTCATAAGCGTTAGATAAATCCAATGTAATCACCATCGCTCGCAGATGTTTGGATTTGATTGAGTGCAAACCTTCTTGTGTTTATCCAAGTTATTCATGTATTTGACGACCCTCCAGAAGCCCAAACTACTGTGGTGAGATAACTTTGGATAGTAACTTCTTCAATCTAACCACCAAGACCTTTGAACATATCTTATACATAGTTACACAAGGAAATTGGTTTCCATAGTGAGTTCATCATAAGTTGCTAGTCAATCAACCTTAGGGATGAGTGAGAGTTAAATGACTGAGGGACCCTACCTGTAATTCTCACTTCCTACACCACCCTAAGAAGGTCCTCACCAAGAATATCGAAAAAACCCATATAGAATCCTACCATCCATCCGTCAAGAACAATGCTTAGCTCATCCTTTGTTACTTCCTCATACATTTGTACATTGTCCTCTTGTGTAACTAAGTTAGGAAAGTAAGAGGTCACTTTTAATAATCTCTACAATATTTGGTGCCTTTGACCCCTTGTAAACTTGCTCAAAGTGTTTGACCCCTAGATTTGCGAGCCCGTGGAAACTTCTTACCATATTTCCCCACTCATTCCTCATTTTCCAAATTGTATTTACACTTTTCCTATGACTACCAAATTTATGAAAATACCTTATATTATGATCCCCTAACTCGAACCACGTATCCCTACTTTTCATTCTCCAATCCATTTCTTTGTCCCTTAAGAGTCTCATCCTTCTTAATTCCAGTCCCTTTAATCTCCATTAAATGGTTCTTTAATCTCATTTTCCAACTCTTGAAACAACCTATCTCTGTGCTTATATCTTTCCCTCAACCAAAGTGCCACTTCCTCCTTCACTTTCTCTAATGAATATGCAAATTGCTCATAGGCAGAGGAACCTAGGTTTGGGTCATATGATACCCAACTTTTCCTTCACCAACAATTGAGACTCTTCTTCCTCAAGCCAACCAAGGTTATATTTGAAAGGAGCACCAAGTTATGGTTATCAAACTCAAGTTTCAAAAAAATGGGATTATGATCGGAACATTTGTTAGAGTCAATCTAGGACTTGTACTTGTCCACCCCTTAGAGAATTTATTTTGAAACCAAGAATCAATCAATTCTTTTAGATACCCCTTCCAGACCCGACCTATTATTCCGCCAAGTATAGCCTATGGAGACAGGCTCAACATCCACGAGACCTGTTGCTTCAATATGAAAGTTAAAATAGTCAATGAGTCTATCTACCCACTCACTATCTACCCTAGCATTGGAGCCCTAGACTACTCGTTTAATGTAAAAACTTTAACCCCCCGCCCCGTTAAAAATCACCTTACTTTCAAGGATGAAAGGAAGTGCAAATATTTTATTCCATAGCTCATTGGGTAGCCCCCAAAATTTAACCCAAATAGGAAAACTCTATGAAACCGATTGCAACAAGTATGCCAAGGCTCCAAATAGGAAAACTCTATGAAACCAAGTTGCAACAAATATGCCAAAGCTTCAAAAAAGAAATGCATTTCCCTCAAATCACTTGCCTCACTTGCCTGCCAAAATCAATTTTGCATTCTTCCTCTAAACGAAAAAAAGATCACTTGCCTCCCAAAATCAATTTTGCATTCTTCCTCTAAATGAAAAAAAGAAGCCTATCCACCTGTGTGTCATGATGTGAAAAATAGGATCATCATAGCCGATTCCAGGGGTCCAATTGCTTTGTATCCACCCCATTCTAAATATCCATTGAAATATCATCCGGGAAACTTACCAATTAGGGTTTTACCGACATACTAAAGTACCTACCCCACCCGCACGGGCACCCATCAACGAGACACGTCCTTGAGTCCTTCCTCTTCAGGACCTTTTGAGGCCTATTTACCTTGGCTAATGACTTAGTAATACCCTTAAACCCTAACAGTATATCAAGATCCAGACTACCCCTTATGAACCCAGCTTCGCCTATCTGTTCCATTGTTGCATCTCCTGTCAAGGAATGACAACCGTTCTCTTCAACAAGAGGAGAATGTTCTCGAGAATCACTGACAGGAGTCAAATGAGACGAAACTGAAGGAGATCCAGAAGCAGAAGTAAGGTCAACCGAGGCAAAGGCTATTAAAGTAGCAGCACCATTGGCAGTTTAGCCAAATCAAGTTCCACATCCAGTGGAAAATCCAAAAGCATAACCCAATTAAAAGTTCAAATTCCATTCACAATTGATCCAGTCGAAGCTTCACCCATTGATTTAGTAATTGACCTAGCAACAGTTCCTAAAAATGCAGACGCAGTGGATTCAATTCCATCTATAGAGGAAGGAGCAACATCAACAATGGGTGGATCAACATGCATATTCACCGATGAAACGCTTATGGAACAAGATATGCTAAAACTGCATCTATATTTGGATCTGAATAAACAAATGGGACTAGATTTGCGATTGGAGAATCTACCATTCTGCCTTGATAAATTGTGAAGCAAGAAATGCAGAGAGAAAAGAATAGAACAGAAAACAGTATATTGGAATGTAAGAAGAACTGAAGAGGTTACAATGCAATGGGAAATAACTGAGCTAAATAGGCTCAAGCAAATCAAAAATGGAAAGTATAGCTGTCCATAACAGCTGGCAGTGTACAGTCAGACTGTTGAGGTTACATTATATTTAACACTCCCTCTTAAACTCAACAGTTACAAACATCAGCATTGATTATGCCTAAGTGTTGTCTCTTAAAATCAAAAACTGACTTTCCTAGTGTCTTTGTAAAGATATCAGCAAGCTGATCTCGAGAACCACAGAATTGTAGTGCAATATCACCATTATTGACTAGTTCGCGTATGAAATGAAAACGAGTGTCAATGTGTTTTCTTTTCTTATGAAACACATGATTTTTGGATAAAGCAATTGCTGAAGTATTATCACAAAAAATAGGAGTTGGATCATTTTATGTATGTGACATATCTTTCAATATTCTTCTCAGCCACACATCTTGACAAGATGTTGAGGTAGCAGCGACATACTCTGCCTCTGCAGAAGATATTGAAACAATTGGTTGCTTCTTTGATGCCCATGAGATTAGGTTCGTGCCCAGTTGAAAAACATGTCCAGATGTGCTTTTCCTGTCATCTAGATATCACTGTTTGTGTAACCAGAAAGTTGATTACTATCAGATTTAGTGTACCATAAGCCGAAATTGAGAGTTCCTGCAACATATCTCAAAATTCGTTTCGCCATTTTCCAATGAGAATCTTTGGGGGATTTCATGAATCTGGAAACAAGGCTAGTTGCATACATAATGTCAGGCCTAGTTGTTGTAAGATACAACAAGCTGCCTACTAAAATTTTGTACAGGGTAGAGTCCACTGTAGGACCTTCATCATTCTTGCTCAATTTTGTGCCTAGTGGTAGGGGTTTCTGTTGGATTGCATCCTTCCATGCGAAATATTTTGATGATGTTTGTTGCATACTTTTGCTGACAGACAAAAATGTCTTTGGCTGATTGATCAACCTCAATTCCTAAAAAATATTTCATTATGCCAAGATCTGTCATCTCAAACTTAGATTGCATGGCATGTTTAAAATCTGTTAACTCAAGATTTCCAGTATAGATCATGTCATCAACATATAAACATACAATCAAAATTTACCATGCTGATCTGTTTTGGTGTAAAGAGTTGGCTCATTTTGGCTTCTGCTGAAACCACTTTTGATCAGATAAGTGTCAATTCTGATGTACCAAGCTCTTGGAGCTTGTTTTAAGCCATACAAGGTTTTCTTCAACCGATATACTTTGGTTGGGTGCTCTTGGACTTCAAATCCAGGTGGTTGATCGACATAAACTTCTTCTTCTAAATGACCATTCAGGAATGTTGAATTCACATCCATCTGGTATACTTTCCATTTGTGTTGAGTTGTTATGGCCAATAGAGTCCTTACAGTGTCTAATCTTTCTACTGGAGCAAAAGTTTCACCATAATCAGTACCTGGTTGTTGTGAGAATCCTTGGGCAACAAGTCTTGCCTTATGTTTTTCAATCTTCCCTTTTTCATTTAGTTTAGTTTTGTAAACCCACTTGACACCAATACTCTTCTTGTGTCTTGGAAAATCAACAAGATCCCATGTCTTGTTCTTCTCAATGGATTCAATTTCTTGGTTCATGGCTTGAACCCAATGTGGCTCCTTCGCAGCTTCCTTAAAAGATGTAGGTTGACATGACATTAAAGCAAAAAGATTGTGTTGTTCAAAGTCATCCAA
>ML794774.1:368054-397644 GCA_009831015.1 Picea engelmannii
TACATTTATTATATCTAACTACCATAGTGGGCCTTATTTAATAATATAGTGGACCTAGTCCACCTTACATTGAATGACCTCCACTATTATCACTATGGGCCCTCTGGGCCCCCCCACTACCTCTCTAGCTACCTTACAGTAATATCAGATGAGATTGAAGAATCAATGCATGAAAGTAATTATTTGTTACTTGTCATGTGATTGTTGCATTCATTGTCCAACAACCAGAGATCTTTAGGTTGTTCTTCAGTCTTGTGGCATGAGAGAAACATACCTCTTGAGGTGTCTCCCGTATGATTTGACACATGTGCTCTACCTGAGAGTTGATATGTTTGCTTCTTCCTGCATTCAGATTCATAGTGCCCATACTTTTTGCAGTAATAGCATTGTATGCTTGATTTCTCATTTGATCTTCTCCCTCTACCTCTTTGAGGCTGGAAATTCTGATGTTGATTTTGTTGTTGTTGTCTTTGACCTTGGAAATTTTGATTTGGATATTGTTGTCTGTTACCTCCACTGGAGAGAGAATTACATTGATTGCTCCCTCTTCCTTGGTGACCTCTGCTTCTTCCTCTGCCTTTCCCTCTACTGAAGGAGAATTGAGTTTTGAAAGCATTTGAGATTGACTCATCTGTGAGATGCAGTCTAGTCTCATGTGTCACCAGAGAACCAATTAATTCATCTGTTGAAAATCTTGACAGATCCTTGGATTCAAGGATTGTTGTTACAACCATTTTGAATTTATTTGGTAAACTTTTGAGAATTTTCTCAACAATGCGTTGATCAGTGATGGCTTCACCAGTCAATCTGATCTGGTTCACGATGCCCATGACTCTGGTCATGAACTGATCCACATTTTCAGACTCTGTCATCTTTAAAGTCTCGAATTGTGTCCTCAAGGTCTGCAGTTTAACTGTTTTGACCCTATCATTTCCTTGATAGGAAGATTTAAGAATATCCCAGGCCTATTTGGAAGTACCAGTGCCTGTGATTTTTTAGAAAATCGAGTCATCCACAGAATTCTGAATCCAGAATTTCACTTTATTTTCTTTGTTCCTTAGTGTTGCCTGAGCAATTCTCTACGGATTATTCATGGCAGAAAGGGCGGTTGGATCTGGTTCCACATATCCAAGATCCACTGGCTCCCATCATTCTTGTGCTTGCAAGAAGGATCTCATCCGAAGAGACCCAAACTCGTAATTCTTTCCCAGAAGAATTGGACCCTGAGTTGGTCCTAAATTGCTAGACGACATTTTTTTTTTTTTTTTTTTGAAAGAAAAAAAATCTCAGAAAAAAATAGAGGGAAATTTCGTATTTACCTCCGATCGTCGAAATGTCGATTTGTCGATGGCCGAAGGGAACTTATCGGCCTTGAATTGGCCTTTGTCCCGGTGTAATGTGACCATGCGCCTTGATGTTAAAATGCTATGGGAATTTCCGGTTCTTTGTCTTTCAAATTGTCGTAATGTGAAATTCGCCTTTGGACAATTCAACGGTCCAGATCTTCTTGTGATCTGACGGCCCAAATCTTATCGGGATATCGCGAATCGGGACTTCGTGAACCCTGATGACGAGCTCTTCTGACTCCTCGATTCCCCGATCTTCGATTTCTCGATAGGAGACTTTTTCCTTCGAGAGATTTCCCGAATGCTTTGATCTCCACCACGCGTCCTCCTATGATGGACGGTCCTGATCACTTCTCGTGATTCCAAGACTTCAACTGCTCCGGACATCTTGTCTTCAAGATTCGCGATTTTCCGAATCCCGTAATGTCGATGCACTCTCCTATCGGGATTTTTCCGAAGGCCTCGATTTCTGCCACGCGTCCCAACAAATGGATGGCTCAAGGCTGCTTCGGGGTTTTCACCGTGGATATTCCCGATCCCTTGTTTTGACGAGATGACGTCAGTTGGGCCCCAAAACGGAGCTTTCCTCCTGTCGGGATTTTGGACTTCTCAGTTTCGAAATGCTCGTGTTTCTTGTCCTCAGGATTCGCGAAACGTCGAATCCCAATGTGTCGATTGACTCTCTCGATCTCACCCACGTGTCTCCTCAAGATGGACAGCTCTGATCGTTTACGGGGTTTTCACCATAAAGAAACCCGATCCCTTGTCCTCAGGTTTTGCGATTTACCGAATCTCGATGTGTCGATGGCCCTTTCCTTTTCGAGACTTTTCCCGTGTCCTCGGATTGACGCCACCCGTCCCCTCAAGATGGACGGTCCTCGTCGTTTCACAAGTTCGCGACTTGCAACTCCAAATTTCTCTGACAACTTGAAACTGTGATTGTCGAAACGCCGACGGTTTCCTCGATGTCTGCCACGTGTCTGAACAAATGGACAGTTGAGATCTTATCGCTATTTCATGAACCGCGATTTCGCGAGTTTAGAACTCTTGTTGCGACGGTCTTTCAAAACTTCGAACTCTGATATGTCGATTTGACATCACTTGGATCTGCTTCCACCTGTCCTCTAAGATGGACGGCTCACAAGTCCTCTCGGGATTTCACGATATCGCGTATCGGAGTTTTTGGAGTGCAATCACCTTTGCGTGTCCAACTCCCAATTCCTGATTTTGCGATGGGATAAGATCGACGGCTCACGATCTTTCTCAATCCAATGGTCCAGAATGACTCATGATTTCACGATTCGCGAATTCTCATGGCAGTCTTTTGACCTTTACACTTTGCGAGTCAGCGAAATGCCGAGATCTCGCCACGTGTTTCTTAACGGACGGTCTAGATGATGTCGAGATTTCGCGACTTCACAAGTCGAAATTTCTCCTTGGCGCTCCAGAGGACTAAACCTCGTGCACCTTCTTGCTGATCCAACGGCTGTCGGTCCTCTGCGCAAGATCTAACGGCTAAAATTCTTTTGCCTTTTCCACTCTCTCTTCTTCCCTTCTGAACTGGTTTTCCGCTTTGGATCCGTTCGCAGGATGAATCTTACGACCTCAATGGTTGTTCTTTGCACATGGAATGTGTTCTTTGCTCCTGTGGAAGAAAGATTCATGAATCTTTCAAAGATTTGAAAGAATTTCACGAATTCTTTGTTCACTGCTTCAATCTTTGACAGATTTGAAGAATTCCTGCAATTCTTTAAACGCTTCTTCTTTCTTTAACAATCTTCCACGAACTTGAACAAGTGTCTGTGAAATCTTCAATGTTTCTGCCTTCTGCAGGAATCTTTAATGAATTGAACGAATTCTTCGAGTTCTTTAAATGTTCTTCCGTCCTACAGCTCTTCTTCGTCAATCTTTGACGATTCTCGAAAATTACAAGAATATTTAAAGTTTCTTCTTCTGCACTCTCTTCTTCCTCGATCTTTCGAGCGTTGTACGCTCTACTTCCTCTGCAAGCTTCCTACGATGATATTTTGAGAGTAGTACGGACAGCTCTCCAAGCCTTTTGAAAAGTCTGTGTCGCGTGCTCTCAAGATCTGTGTAAGCTCTGTGCTGTGAGGATCGTGTTGCTCTCCAGCCTGTGTGAAGAGGCTTACTACTGTAGCTCTGATACCATGATAAATTGTGAAGCAAGAAATGCAGAGAGAAAAGAATAGAACAGAAAACAGTATATTGGAATGTAAGAAGAACTGAAGAGGTTACAATGCAATGGGAAATAGCTGAGCTAAATAGGCTCAAGCAAATCAAGAATAGAAAGTATAGTTGTCCAGAACAGTTGGCAGTTTACAGTCAGACTGTTGAGGTTACATTATATTTAACATGCCTGACAAAGCCATGCTCTGGACAAATATCATCAACGCCTCTACTACTGTCAGGTTTCTCAGCGGCCTTTTCTTTGAGCCCTGCAACTTCACTTTGACCTTTGACGGAAAAACTGAAATCGGACATTGCAAGGTAGTTTTCCCGGTAAGTAATCTCTGTAATAAGTATGGAAAAAACATAGATAAAGGACAAATTCTGATAACTCATTTTATTTGAGCATCTGCCATAGAGATGTCACCACAATCCTTCGTATACCATCTTTATGAAACATTTCACCTTTATAAAACATTCCAAGACCAAAGAAAATCGTCAAATATCTAATATACAACAACAAGTAAACAGTCCCTAATGATGGGTGGAGTGGCCTTTTTCAAAAACTTCATACATAGTGTATTTCCAGAATTACAAATAACATTATGAGGAACTGTGAAAATGATCACAATAGGTATTGGTTTTTAGGTTGAAACGATTTGTATTTGGTCCTGAATTAAAATCTAAAATTAAGACCTAAAACTACTTTTAATTGTCTAAGAGTTCATATTTTTTGGAAATCGGCCCCCTTACCAACCACCAACAGATGGTTTTAGGTGACATGGATTTCCTTGAATAATGGTCATGAATCAATGTAACTAGTGAAGATTGCAAGTGACCTGGATTTCCTTGAATAACAGTGATGAGTTAGTCTACATTCATGAATAGTAACTAATAATAATTGTAGTGTAACTAGTGATGATTGCAAGTGATGTGGATTTCCTTAAATAATAGTGATGAATTAGTCTCCATTTGTAAATAGTAACTAGTAATAATTGTCTTCAATAAATTATGATATGATAGGATTTACTACCTTAAAAGAAAAAAGAAAAAAAAAGTTCAAACCAAATAATATTTACTATAATAATGAGATAATCGCATTATCATTAAAAGATATAATCTACTAATAAACAACTAATACAAAGTAGTGTTGTGTATATTTTTATTTTTATTTTTATTTTTAGGAATTTGAAGGAAGTTTGTTGGATTGGATGCCATTATTTTTAAACCATAAAAATATTGTGTTTTTCTATGCTTTTTGTGTATACTTTTTTTTTGGGAGGAATTTGAAGGAAGTTTGTTGGATTGGATGTCATTATCTTTAAACCATAAAAATATTGTGTTTTTCTATGCTTTTTGTGTATACCTTTGTTAGGAGGAATTTGAAGGAAGCTTGTTAGATTTGATGTCATTATTTTTATGCTTTTTGTGTATACTTTTGTTTGGAGGAATTTGTATACTTTTGTTTAGAAGAATTTGAAAGAAGCTAGTTAGATTTGATGTCATTATTTTTATGCTTTTTGTGTATACTTCTGTTTGGAGAAATTTGAAAGAAGCTTGTTGGATTTCATGCCATTATCTTTAAACCATAAAAATATTGTGTTTTTCTATGCTTTTCAAGTTAATGGGAAGGTGCTTGGTATGTGATGCCTTCTCATCAAGTTAATGGGAAGATACTTGGTATGTGATGCATTCTCATCATTTTTAAAGCATAGTATAAGACATAGAAACAAACACTTTAAAATGTTTTAGGGAGTATAGTGAATGTTAGTGTTTAAGTAAAGTGAAAACTTTATGTGTATATGTTTAAAATGGTATTATTGTTATAATTATAAAGTAACTTTATTCCAAACCATGAATAACATAAAAAAAAATCAAAATCAACATTAGAGATACTTACATAATTAATGATGAAGTACATTTGCAAATCAAGATAATGAAGAAAGACATCTCCAAATAAATTTGTTGATTATATTGGTAAACTGATCAGAATTACAACTAAAAGGTGAACCCTCGTTACATCAATAAAGAAATAAATAACATAACTTAAAACTCAATCTACTAAAATGAAGGGATAAATTTTTTGTTTCATAAAAAGGTTCTTTTACAAATATTGAAATATAATGTCATGAAAAATCAAGATTAGAATTTTATCAAGAAATTATAATCTCATATATATAATAGTTCATGTAGATATAATAGGTACACAATAATAAAAGCTAAAAAGCTTCAAGGGATGGCTAGGTTGGTTCGACCATTTTTGAAAAGGTGTAAATTATGCCTATGAAAGTGTAGGTTCCATTTTCATTGAGCCTTGTGGGGTTGCTAGCCACTATTGTAGTTGGCAGTTAATACTATTCTCCATTCAAAAAGCTGGGGAAGAGGAAGAAAATATGAAGGGCATTGATAAAATGCCAAATTCTTCACTATGAACGCTTAATATGCAAGAAAGTGAGGGGCGAAAAAAATATAAAACATTGGTGAAGTAATTGAAAATATACATTTATGGCCCAATATAAGTCCAAAATACGCAATACACTAGCTAAAAAATGTTGAAACATGTCAAAGAAGCATGATTTGTCGAGATTTGATGGAACAACCATTTTTTGCCTTTAGAGTGATTTTCAAGATCTAATTACAAAAGAGAGTGTTGGTTCACTTTATGATTAAGTCACTAAAACAATAGGAGATAATATTTCAAATCCAAACAACTTTATTTACAAAGAGATTATACAATCAATTCTGGTCATTAGTATGTCAAAATTGTGAAGATGAATCTTCTTATTTAGTTGATGGCCCCATAGGGTGCTCTATGGTATCCCCTATTGCATGAAAAATTTTCTCATACGTTCTCTACCAAACATATCCTCCTCCTCTTGCCTTCTTGTCCCCATTGTGTCCTTCCCTTGATATGTCTTAAGATGCTTTTTCATTGTGAGGCAAGCTTGTGTTGAGAAATTGAGAATGCAAGCCAAGTGTTTGATGAAGGATGCATATAAACTATTTAATGAAATTCCAAAACCATACTTTCCTTTGTCGAGCACGGCCATTGAGGGCCTTACTAGGAACCCTACCTTGTCCTTTTATGCCCACTTAAAAAAGTTTGAGGTCAATTAGAAGTTGTCTCAATTGATAACAAGTAGATTGTTAATCCGATATGCCCTTTCTTTATGGGAGTCTACAATTTTGAATATCTTGGGTGGTAGGGCATGTATGTTATATTGTCATTTTGTTCAAAGCAAATAAACTTTTCTAGATGCTTAATGGAGTATGCACCTAATGAATAGAACCATCAAATACCACAAATACCAAGTACTACATTCACATCTTCAATACAATGTATGAATTGTTTTTATCATTTATCATTTATTTTGCCACTGTAAGTTCTACATTATTGATAACACTTTCGCACCAAATTTTTTATGGCCTGGGATGCCCATAGGAAATCATTAAAAAGTATATAGATGGAGATATAATATTTTAACATGTTTCTTATCTAGAATGTTTAATAGGTTTTTGTTTTTTTAAATAGCAACCATGACTAAGACCTCTTGTTATTGAATGGAGGAAATAAATGGAGGCATATAGGCAAGTAAATTAATAAGAAGGGTATAGAGGGTTCTCTATTATTTATTTAAAATATGGATGTGGTTTTCTAGAAAAGGATTAGTATTGGTTTGTTAATGCACAATATTCCTAGTGGCTTTATATTTGAGTGAGATTGTTGTAAATATTTAGTGATATAAAGTTTTGTAGGGGAAAATACATAACCTTTAGACCAAAATTGAGAGTATCTATGACAAAAAATTGAATTGGGGAGGGGGTTTTGTAATATGTTTGTCAAATAGGGTTTGCATACTATGCACAATCCCTCATTGCAAAGAAAATATTCCTTTTAAAAGCTTAAATATGATTTTATGCTCTCCTAGATACAACGCTTTATCTAAATATTTTGGCTTAAACAGTCCTCCATCTATTCTAATCCATGTCCTTTAGTTTGATAATATGTATATGTTTCACACTGAGTCAATAGAAATTCTTGCCTTGGATGCTAGTACTTGAAACTTTATGTCTATTCTTCAACATATATCTAGAATAGGTCCATTGATTGGACATTGTAGGGTTCATCCCATTTTTTGTCCACTTTTGGGGTTAATGTATATGCAAACTCACTAAAACATCATCTAGGATGTTTATTGATTCATCTCCTTGTATATGAGTTGCACCTTCTATGTGTTGAAAGGAAATATTCAACTTGTCTTCTTAGTTATGTATGCCTTGCACCCAAAAGGAAAGTTTGATCTTGCTCAACCATCATATGCACTCCAACATCACCTCCAAAATCACATTGTGAGATCTTCATTTAAAATTTATAGGTTATTGGTGGCTTGACTGATTGGTGAATCAAGGGTGGTGATATCCCCCTACCAGGGTTCAATTTCCCCCAAAGTGAAGTGATATATTTAGCCTCCCCAAAGTAGGGGAAAGTGGGTTGAGCATGAGCAATGGACAAAGTTCTTAGCCCCTACTATCATCAACTTTCCATCTCATTGTTGATTGGATGTCAGTAATAGTTAAGGAAAACTTTTTCAAGTTTTCCTTAAAGGTTATAGGATATTTTTGGGTTAGGATTTTGTCCTCCCATTTTGTTTTCATCCCCTAAAGTTTACAATGAAGACATATGAAGAACAATTATTTCATGGAGGGTTTTTGCAGGGTTTTTGCTTCAATTCATATATGTCAGTTCTCCATTCCATGTATCCTCTTGTTACTCCCTCAATTCCTTAACAAGTTGCTTGGTAAACTCCTTGAACCTTTCATCCAAATGTTCCTTGGCCATTTGTTCATTTTGGTGATTTTCCACATCATTATCTCTTTTATCTCCCTTGTGATTTTTGGTGTATACAATGTTCGCACATGATTATGTTTCAAGGTCGTGACTTATAATAAAAACCCTTAAATCAACACTTTCATAGAAATGCCACTCTAATACCAACTTATTGTGTGCTTGTTCCAACTAGCACTACTATTACAGTTATAGAGTTCATTGAAATAAAAATATGAAAATAACAAAAATATAGATTCAAAGACAAAAGATAATGGGGGCACTTGCACAACTAAGAGTTGAATGCACATGCAAATCTGAATAATAGAGGGAGACTTCAAAAAATAAACGCATTGGTTGTATTGATAAAATGATGTAGTTACAAAGAGAGGAAAACATCTATCTATACCAAAAAAATATTAAAACGTGAACTTAAAGCTTGAATTACTCAAGCCTATGATCAATCCCCTAATGATGGTTCGAGCATCCACTCGAAATATTGGGAACATTTCAAAACAAAAAAAATGCGGTTTACATACAAAATATATTCCATTATTATATAAAGTTGACAACGTTCTTCTTTCATAAAATGGTCTTTTGCAAATATTGATATATGTGATTATAAAGGCTTAAGACTAAAACATTATTACAAAATCATGAACATACATACTAGAATAGCTCATATATAGAGTCTAATGCTTTATAAATATATTTTGGTTAGGGACACAACAAAAATTCCAAAGATCCTTTCTCCATGTTGATAATTACGCTCCTTTGACTAGTTAATCAATCATTATAGTTGTGTCTTCATATATGAGTCACCTTCATATAAATGCAATGACTTTAAATGTTAAATTTGTGGCTCAGAAGATAAAATAATTCATCTAGATTTTGTTACCATTAAATATATGATTTTTGTAATGCTAGTTTCATAAACTTCAAAGTTACCCCAATTTCTTTGTAATTACTATAACTAACTTTTCTTGAAGTGAAGAGAATTGCCTTTATAGTTCATCTGAAGGTAATATCATCATCTTTAAACTAAACTTCCCCACCCACACCTAAAAAATAATTATTTCCACAAGGAAAAAAATAACATTGATGTACATATAGTTTATCGAGTCAAAACGATTATTCTTCTAGATGATTTTAGTTGGCCCTTGAGCACCAACTTTTATGACTAAGTTTATTAATCTTTACTATGATATTTTCTACTTATACTCTGCCAATTTTCGCAGAGTTCTATTATGATATTATAGTGATCCATGAGAGAGAAGAAGAATATATGAAAATGCTAGTTTCAAACTTATTGGGACCAAAATTGTTCAAAATGACCAACTTACAATATTCCAAAAAAAGTGAAGAATGACCATGAGATCCTCTATGGATTTGTAATGGTGAATCGTCATGTCTTTAATCTTCATCACTATTCTTCGATTTCTCAATGATTTAATTGAATTATAAAAACACAACCTCTCCTAATTACCATCTCCACTTCTAATGCAGGAGCATCATGGTCATCACGGGGATTACACGGCGAAGGCGATTGTGGTACGTGACAGAGATGTTACAGAAATGATTAAGTGTTGTAGGAAATAAATAGTGAAATAATGTGATAGACTACGGGGAGTAATTGTTGGATTACTGAGAGGGGGGATGAATCAGTAATAGCGTAATTATAATCATTTTCTCCAAATAGTCCAAGTGTTATATCAATGTAGAATTATTATCCAATAATGAGAAATAGGAAATGAACAATCACACACATACACAGTACACCAGTGTTTTACGTGGAAACCCAAATCGGGAGAAAACCACGGAATGTTTTTTCTTATATGTCTTGAAGAATTACATTCATTGGAAGCACCAACTTCCTTTGTTTTCCCGCTGCAACTGGAAGGAGGCTCCAACCCCCTAGTTTCTCATGCTACAACCTAAGGGAAGCTCTAACTCCCCAATTCTCTGGCTACAACCAGAAGGAAGCTACAACCCCCTGTGTTCTCCGGCTACAACTGGAAGGTGGCTACAACCACTTGTCATTTCCCTGTCCAACCGCCCTGAAGTATAAGTAGAATGCTTTTGACACCAATCAATCAAACCATTGGCATCAATGACAACATGATCCAACAATCTCCCCCTTTGACATTGATGGCAATACCAACATTGATGTCAACACCAATTACCAATTATTGATGTCAACATGTAGATAAAGCATGCTCTACATCAATAGTCAATGTGACTATCTCTCCCAAATGTGACTATCGCTTCCAATCAAGAATCATCAATCACATCAATGTGATTATCTCCCCCCCTTTGACATCAATGGCAAAGGGTCATTCTCCTCTTGGGGTTGCTCCCCCTGCTTGAACTTTCCTTGGGGTTGCTCCCCCTGTCTGAGTGCCTTTGATCTTCCTCTGAATAATCTCTCCCCTTTTTGAATAAGGTATATCACTCTGATGTAATGTTGAAGATACATCGAACATACTTCTCTTGTGACCATTGCTCCCCCTAGAATTATGCTTATGTGCTCTTTCTTCAAATATAGGGCTCTTTTCTAGGTATGCATCTGATAAATATCTATTCCTAGAATCATGGGAAGAAAAATGACTCCCCGTATGGATATGTCTCCCTATCTTCTCTACAAGATGAACATTGTGCTACCATATAACGATTCTTGGACCTGTTCATGTATCAAACTCATGCCATACCAAGCATCATGAAGCAAAAAATATGTCAACAATGAAATAAAGAATAATGAGAAAAATATCAACCAAGTACATCCTGTACAAAATGTGTGCTCATCATGCACAACACCTATGTACATCAACATCATGCAATGTGCCAAAAAATATCATCCATGGAATGTATCAATCATATGTCTCTATCAACATGCCAACATGTGCATCTACCAATATGCCAACCATGTGCATCTACCAACATGCCAAACAATGTATGATATCACTCATGATATGTCTCCATCATGAACCAAGTGCCACAATCATGTATCTCAAACAAATGTCAATTGTTGTGCTAATCAAGTAGTACCAATGGTGTAGTATCATCAAGCATATGCCATCTATGAGTGTACCAAACATGTATCAATTATAGATCAAGCTATGAATCATCAATGATGTACAACATGATCACCTCATCAACTCATCAACCACATGTCCCAATGTGTAGCCCATCCATATGTTAAATGCATGCATCAAGCTTTCCAACAAGTAATCTTTCAATACATCATTAAGATATATCACATAACCAAGGTGCCATAACTTCACTATCATAACCAGCATTGTTCTTCAACAGAAAATGCATCAATCCATGTTCATGGGTTAGTGCCAAGCACCCAAGATTTTATTTTACATCATCACCTTTCATAATCCAATATAGAATCATGAAAACCTGCAACAAACAGTGTCAAAACCTGCAATAAACCATGTCAAACCCTGCATCACAGAGTTATACCATCACATCAAACTCCAATCCATGTGCATATCCCTTTTCCTTGGGCTTCACCACATATACGCGGCCTGCTGCACAGACAGCTCGCGTATGGACACAACCTATTCAAGTTCAATTTGTGTATGTACGTGACTGATACCACTGTCACCCGCATATGCCTCAGTAGATGACACTTTTGAACTTCCCTTCAGTCTTTCATTATGTTTTGGTTGCTCTGTCTTCTTCACCCACTTCTATAGATGTTCTTGTTCCTCAGAACTTGAGCTCTGAGCATCCATCTTCTCAAAGATGTCTCACTTCCTTACTTCATTCCTTCTTCTATCCATGCTATGTGAAGTCCTCATCATGGACTTTCTTCTTGTGTTTCAGCACTCCTGGGATTTGTGGCCAAACCCACTACAGTTGTAGCATCTAATGATGTTACAGTGAACAGCAATGTGTCCTACTTGATCACATCTCCAACACATCATGGTGTTATAAAATATTACATTATATCTCCTTTCATAAGATCTACATTCAAAAGCTTTGTGACCATATCCATTACATGAATAACAATGCCCATGAAAAATACTTTCATACCTTTGCTTTGGTGTCCCAAAGATAGCTTCTTGACGTCTTCTTTGCTTTGTTCTTTTGAAATTTTCTTTGCCTTATGTAGATGGTTGCTTTGCAACATTGTCTTCCTTCTTTGATGGACTTACCTCATGCATCTTTGAGGTGCTTACTTCAACATGTGTATCTTCTCCTTTGTATCCAAGACCTGATTTATCACATGGTGATCTTTGACTTTCCAAGATCTCATCCAAGATTTTTGAGTTATTCAAGAATTTGTTTGACTTCTCTACCTTCTTTCTAAGGTCAACTACTCCAGCTTCTAACTTATGACATGACTCTTCCTTTTCATTTATTTGATCCTTCAATAGTTCCTCTATCCTTTTGGCTTCTTCAATTTGGGTCTTGAGATGGACAATAGTTTCAAAACTTTTGCTAATCTCATCATCTACCTTCATATCATTCTTTAGTCTTGTGATCTCTTCTTTTTTTTCTTCCAATTAAATCTTATTGTTCTCTTCTTGTTCTTTGAGCATTCCCTTTAACTTCAAGATGTGCCTTTGACTCCTCCTAAGAAACTTCTTAGTGTTATCCGAAAGATAGTTATAGTGTGTATAAAAATGATCACTTCTATATCTATATAAACCCTCTTCAACTTCTTTTTGAAGTTCTAATAGATTTTCTTTTATTCTTTCCATGGGATAACTATCATCAAACTTTACACAAATTGTTTCTAGATCATCTTCTTCACTTGAGAAAAATTCAACATCGTCACATTTTGAATTATTGCAATCAAGGGTTTGTGTAGATTATTTACCTTCATTTGAAATGTGTTCAAGATATTCTCTTTTGTCAACATCATCACATGATTATTTGTCTTCATTTGAAATGTCTTCAAGATCTTCCTTTTTGCCAACATCATCACTTTTATAAATAATGCATTCAAGAGTTTTTTGGAGATTCTTTACCTTTAATGATCTTGATGGAGTGGTCTTCAACATCTTTCTCATTCTTGCTTTGATATGTCTCTTCTAGCTTTAACCATAGATCCTTGGAGGAAGTGCATTGTCCCATGCTCTCTTTGATAGGAATTGAGAGTCCACTAAGAATGGTCTTGAGAGCCAATGCATCATTCTTCTTTCCTTCCCTTTGAGCTGCAAACTTTGACTTGTTCTTCAATGGAACTGATCCACCAATGGTTGCCTTCCAAATAGTTGCTCTTATTGTCTTCAAATACACTCTAATCTCTATTCTCCAAGTAGAATAGTTTTTCTCATCAAGGATTGGTATTTCATTATCCATTTGTGTGTCTATGGATCTCCTTCAAGCTTGTTAAGGCTTGCAGTGAAGGCTTGCTCTGATTCCAATTGTTGGATTACTGAGAGGGGGGGTGAATCAGTGATAGCGTAATTATAATCTTTTTTCTCCAAATAGTCCAAGTGTTATATCAATGTAGAATTATTATCCAATAATGGGCAATAGGAAATGAACAATCACACACATACATAGTACACCAGTGTTTTACGTGGAAACCCAAATCAGGAGAAAACCACAGAATGTTTTTTTTTACATGTCTTAAAGAATTACATTCATTAGAAGCACTAACTTCCTTTGTTTTCCAGCTGCAACTGGAAGGAGGCTACAACTTGAGGGAAGCTCCAACTCCCCAATTCTCTAGCTACAACCAGAAGGAGGCTACAACCCCTTGTGTTCTTCGGCTACAACAGGAATGTGGCTACAACAACCTGCCCTTGCCTCGTCCAACCACCCTGAAGTATAAGTAGAATGATTTTGACATCAATCAATCACTTGACATCAATCAATCAAACCATTGGCATGGTTTCAGAGCCGGTTCCTTTAGAAATCAGTTTAACCACTGAAAGGTAGATCATGGAGAGTACCAACTCATATAAAAATGGAATACCACACTTTGATGGACAAAAGTATGTTTTTTGGAGCATAAGGATGAAGACATATATATAGGCACAGGGGTTTGAAATTTGGCAATCAATTGTAGATGGATACACAGTACCAGTAGTTCCACCAACAAATGACAAAGCAGTGAAACTTGGTCATAATAATTCCAAAGCTACAAATGCACTTTTGAATGGTCTTAGTGAAACAGTATTCACCAAAGTTGCACATTGTAAATCCGCTAAAGAGATTTGGGACAAGCTTCGAAATATTTATGAAGGAGATACAAAAATCAAAGCAGCAAAACCTAAAACTTACAAAGGTCAGTTCGAACAACTAAAAATGAAGGAAGATGAGAGTATTGCAGCCTACTTCTTAAGAGTTGACAAAACAGTGAATGCAATCATAGGATTAGGAGAAGAAATCAAAGAATCTGTAATTGTTCAAAAGGTACTAAGATCTCTTCCTATGAGATTCAACCCTAAGATATCAGCACCAGAAGAAAGATTAGAACTAAACTCAATAAGCATGGGCGAACTGCATGGAATCTTCACAGCATATGAAATGAGAACTGAACAGGAAAATCCAGATGTAAAAGAAGCAACCTTCAAAACATCCAAAAGATCAAAGCAAAAGAAAAAGGAACGAGAAGAATATAGCAGCAGCAGCGACATCTCGGAAGATGATGAAGAAGTGGCCAACTTCGTCAAAAGACTGAACGAGGGAACCAATGGTAGGTATAGAGGTAAGCTTCCTTTAATTTGTTTTAATTGTGATGGTATTGGTCATTTTGCTAACAAATGTCCTCATAAGAAAAGAGAAATGATGAAAGTTACTCAAAAGGAAAACACACATATAAAAGCAAAAGAACTACAAAGAAATATTTCAAGAAAAGCTTGTGCATCAAAGAAGACATCTCATCATCAGATGAAGATGAAATCAGTGACAGTGAGACAAGAAGAGTTATATTCATGGTAGTAAAAGATTCTAACAAATAAGACTCCGAAGAAAAATATGAAGAAGTCGAAGAAGGATATGAAGAAATCGAAGATGAAATTGAAGAGGCAGAAGTTGACTATCGAGAAGAATTAATGTGTGTCATAGAAGTTATCAGAAGAGAAAAGAAGAAAAACAAGAAACTACAAGCAGAACTAGACAAGAAAAAGGGCACTCGAGAACTAGAACAAATGATTACAAGATTGAAGGTTCAAATAAAAGAAGATAAAAGAATTGAAGAAGCATTCAAAGAACAACTAGAAGAAAAAGACAAGATCATTGGAAAATTGGAAGCAGAGATTGTCACACTAAGAAAGGATATTCAAAAGAAAAATATGCAGAATAGCTCAAAAGTTCTGGATGACATTATCAGCAGTCAAAAATCTCATCTTGACAAGTCTGGACTTGGATACAATCAAACAGAAAATGAATCAAGCTCCAAAACAACAGAGCAAGAAACAAATCCAAAAAGCTATGCAGAAACAATCAAAGGGGATAAGAAGATATACAAGGAAAATTACAGGGACACTCCTCCACCGAGAAGATTCAGATTTCAGAATCAACAACAGACAGATAGGCCTCAAGAAGAAGAAGGATTCATAAGAGCATCTTCTTTCAAAAGATCTTCAACTCCCAGGTATCAAACTATATGTTTTGGGTTTATGTTATGCATGTAATAATTTTGGACATAAAGTTGTGAATTGTAGAGCTAACAACAGGAACAATAATTGTGAGAGCATCTTTAGTGTGGATCTCTTGAGCATGATTGAAGATCTATTTTGAGAGAGAGGAGATCGGGAGGATCTTGTGGACGCATTGAAGTTTCGGCAAATCTGAGATCATGATGGAAAAATTCTCGGAATTACAGAAAAAACCCTATTTTATTGTGCGTACGCGAGTTGTCTATGTATAGAGTGCATATACACTAGTTGTCTGTGTACAAGGTGCGTACAGTACGCGGGATGTCTATGTACAGGGAGCGTACAGTGGATAAAATCATGGAGATTTGTGGTTGAGTTGATGATAAGTTGTTAAAGACTGAAGCAGGTTCCAGATCTGCATTCTATGGGCTCAGATCTGTCACTGAGAGATTGGTATGGTTACATTATTGTCTTGATAGATAGTATTGTTTGTTGTGTTGTGAATGCTTAGGGCATTCTTGGTATGGTTTTTTTGATGTGGTTTATGTTGGTTGATGGAGTGAGCAGTACTCTTGTGATTCAGTTGTGATCAGATATGTCACTGAGAGATTGGTATGGTTAMATTATTGTCTTGATAGATAGTATTGCTTGTTGTGTTTTGAATGCTTAGGGCATTCTTGGTATGGTTGTTGTGATGTGGTTTATGTTGGTTGATGGAGTGAGCAGTACTCTTGTGATTCAGTTGTGATATGATTGCTATGGTATACTAGTTGCTTATACATGATTGAGTTAGCATTCATATTGATTGGTTGTGGAGCATGAGTAAGATATTGGAGAGCTTGGATGTGTTGTGACTGATTGGTGTTCAGTTTGGACAGTGAGAGACAGACGAGAATGATGAATTGGTTGTAGAGGATCTGAGTTGATCTTGAGAGATAAACCCTAAGAAGCTCAAATGATATACGTAGGTTGTAGTACTGTTGATACTGAGAGGGGGGTGAATCAGTATCAAGTACAATGTAAAACCTTTTTCAACTTATAATTAAACCATTCAACTATATACAATGAGCAATGAACAATAGTATAAGAGTTACACCAATACACCACAATACACCATGCACAATATATGAGAAATAATCAATAGTTATTGTTCAAGGGAAGTAATAACTTCCAAAGGTAGTTAAAGCTTCCAAATGTAAAGGGATAGATAAACCTCCAAGAGGAAGATACAATTCTCCATATCAAGAGAGAATTGAACTCTCCATCATTACCCCTTTCTTCCACCCAAGAATATATGAGAGATAATAAAACTTTACATTAAATCATCACCATCAACCAATCATCACATAGAACCTGATAATGTTTCCTGAGACTTCTTCAATTTCTATAATTCTTCAATTCTTGGAGTACGTTGATCTTGTAGATAATATTACTCAATGTATTCTCTGAAACTCCTTCAATTTTCACTCCTTGAATCCTCCCCAAAAAGAGGTTATAGAAAGAATGGTAGACTTTATTCAATTTTGGTCTATTCAGGAGAGTGAACTTGCACAGAATGCCCCTCACTCAATCATTAACATCCGATTCTAAAACTAGCACACAAGAAACTACAGTTTGTACTCTTTCCAATGAAATTTGTCCCACTTCATTTGGATTCTCGATGAAGAAGTTATGATTGTTTTATCCGGAACACCTGTTTATTGACTAGCTTCGGGACTGGTCACAAACCCTATCTTCCCCAAAGTGTATCTCCATAATTATAGCGAATCAAGAGCTGAATTTTTTACCATAGGTACCTTGATATGTCTTTTCAATACCATAGCGATTTCACCATCTAGATCGTTCTAGAAAACAAGTTATAGCAAAAATGGTAAGATGACTTGAAAATAACATACCTTAGAACACATCACCAAAAGACTTCATCCTCCTTTGAAATCGATCCTTATTTTCTTCTTATTACCTCTGAAATTCAACTTGTATCAAATGAATGTATAATGATGTTTATTTATACCATTTATGTCACTTCCTTTTAACATTAGAGCCGACCTGACACTTTCTTATTTTATAATTATTTTCTTTAATTATCTTCAGGGCCTACATGTACTTCCTTCTTCAATTCACTTTGTCATCTTCAAAAATTTATTTCTCTTCAACCATGAGGATCCACGTTACATGACGTGCCACATACCACCGGAAACAACATGATGTATACTATCCATCCATGGGTGTTGTATATGCAGGTGCATTTTTCTTCATGTCCAAATACCTTCATCAATCTTGGGGTCCAAAACCCATGACTAGGGTTGACATTAATGACAACAACCAATCTTCCAACAAGTATTGTTTGGGCGCATATACATGCGGGATGTACTACTGGTAGGGCGCGTACATACACGTGTTTCACTACTCACAAGTCGCATACCTGTTGCAGATTGATATCTGTTGAGGATTGTTGTCTCATCTCAGTTGGTGCTGAGTGTGTAAGTTGAGTCTTGCATGATAGAGCTAGTGCTCTTGTAGAGTTGTAATCTATTCAGTTGTTGCTGAAAAACCCCAAGGATTGTAGTCTGTAATAAAAAGAAAATTGTACATACATCTTGTATTCTTTGTGTTCCTTGTGGTGATGACTTGTTGATGATATATTGTTGATATGTGTTCACATCTAACTGGTTATAAATGACAGCAATAAGTAATGAGTAAAATGTTGAATGCTAACTAATGAGTTTTGTGTAAGAGGGAAGCTTTGGGAAAAAGAGCCCCACACTCATTCACCCCCCCCCCTCTAAGTGTGGTAGGTGTGTCCAACAGTAATAGCATAGTTGCAGATCAAATGAATGTTGGACTGTGGTAGTGCAGCAGATGGAGCATAGACATGTTTCTTTGATTTACATGTTGCTACAAAGGACAAGTGTGTGAGAGGAGAAGAGGAACCGTTACGAAAGCAGGAGTGGATGTGTTGAAGGGAGTGCACAGTCGTGTGTGGAAGATGGAAGGTCATGTATAGGTGAAGAGTCAACAAGGGAAGAACGAATCTAAATCTAGAAGGTGAAAGGGCGTGAGGAGTCCACTGGAAAACTAAAGCGACTAGTTTTTGAAGGAATAAAACACAACATCGAAGAGCTTGTAGGGAGGGTCGATAAGAGGACAAATCGCACGAGACAGTGAGAGAGAGAAGTGGTTGAGGTTGTCATGGCCTTCGACCTGAAAACTCAACAGAGATTGTAAGCTCATATTTGTCCATGGAGTCATTGTATTATATTTTGTATGAAATGAATAAAAGATAGGATTTTGTATATTTACCCTTGTGTGTGTATGGATGAAATGTTGTATGATGTGATATTGTTGTTTTGTTGATATGAATGGATACACTTTCAATTTCATTGCTTGAGTAATTAAATCCCATGGAGAATAGCCTAGTGTGGTATTGTTGTACATGTGGCACGAGTCTGTGGAAGGTCATGCTAGAATTTGTGATCATTTGCAAGTGGGCAGGGGTTTGAGAGAGACTGTGCACTTGGACTCATGATTATGTGTATATGTGTGAGAATCTCTAGATTTGTGAACTAACATCGGTCACATGTGAAAGGGTACAGTATTGTTGAAGAGCTAAGTGTATGATGCTTGTGAGGGAGCGTTTCTATTTGGATATGAGACTGAGTGCAAAGAGTTTTGTATTAGCATAGAAGGGTGTCTATGTCCCATAGAGATGAGAGATTTGCATAAGGATATGTGTCCCTCATTGATAAGTTAACCATTGATTCAGAATTATGTAACACAATTGAAAGGTGATGTTGTGGCTAAGGTAGCACAGAGGATTGTGAGTATAAGTTGTGGCAGAATGCATTATACCAACTGTGGGTTTTGTGTCATAGCATAAGAGGTGTTGCAATAGAAGACATGTCACAATAGAAGAGGTGTTGCAATAGAAGGCATGCCACAATAGAAGGTGTGTTGCAGTAGGAGGCATGTTGTAGCAAAGATGTGTTGCAGCAAAAGAGGTGTTGCAGCAGGAGGCATGTTGCAGTAAGAGGCGTGTTGTAGCAGGAGATGAGTTGCAACAAGTGAATGTGTCATTTTCTAGTTAATACAGACTGGTGTTCTGCAGCATCTATTTACTGGTGCTACAGGGAAGCAAACATGGATATGTGATAGTCGATGTACAACCCTAATGGTTGGGGTAGCAGGAGGTGTGTTATAGCAAGAGGCGTGTTGCAGTTGGAGATGAGTTGCAACGAGTGAATGTGTCGTTTTCTGGTTAGTTTTGCAACATCTATTTACTGGTGCTACAGGGAAGCAAACATGGATATGTGATAGTCGATGTACAACCCTAGGGGTTGGGGCATGATCAGATTGACAAATAAGAGAAATGTAAAATATGAAGAAGTGTTAAGACAATTGTGGTCCCAGTTATGCATAACTCAAGAAATGTTTTGTTGCATATATACTCTGATGGTAGGGAGTGGATACCCACTGCATCATCTTGCATCTTCCATTAGAGTCCTTTAAATATTTTATCTTTGCTCATTATAGTTCACATCTTTCTTAATTTATGTCAATCTCTATCTAAGGCTATCATCACTTCCATGTTGAAGGTGGGCATGGGTCTGGGAGAGACTGTGCACTTGGACTGATGATTCTGTGTATATGTTTGAGGATCTCTAGATTTGTGAAGTAACCTAGGTCACAGGTGGAAGGGTACAATATTGTTGAAGAGCTCAATGTATGATGCTCGTGAGGGAGCGTTTCTATTTGGATATCAGACTAAGTGCAGAGAGTTTTGTCTGAGCACAGAAGGGTGTCTATGTTCCATAGATATGAGAGGTCTACATACGAAGATGCGTCCCTTCATTGATAAGTTAACCATTGATTCAAAATTGTGTAACACAATCGAACAGTGACGTTGCAACTAAGGTAGCACAGAGAATTGTGAGTATAAGTTGTGGCAGAATGCATTATATTGATTGTGGGTTTCGTGTTGCAGCAGAATACATGTTGCAACAGAAGATGTGTTACAACATGAGGCGTGTTGCAGTAGGGGAAATGTTGAAGTATGAGGTGTGTTCCAGTAGGAGGAATGTTGCAATAGGAGGCGTGTTGCAACATAGCTGTGCTGCAGCAGGAGGCATGTTGCAGTAGAAGAGGTGTTGCAGCAGGAGGTGTGTGACAATAGAAGGTGTGTTACAACAGGGGGCATGTTGTAGCAAGAGACGAGTTGCAACAAGTGAATGTGTCGTTTTCTAGTTAATACAGATTGGTGTTCTGCGACAACTATTCATTGGTGCTACAGGGAAGCAAACATGGATATGTGTGTTGATTTTTCAATAAGCTAGGTTAAGCATGTAGTTCATTTACATTTGCATTTGTCTTAACCATAAACAAGAATGTTTCAGCAACCAAGATCACAAGAAGAAACACCATGCACAAGAACACAAGAAGTATTCTGCGAAACCCTTCTCAACAAGGGAAGAAAACCCAGCCAAATCCTTTGCTATATTCTTCAAGAGAAAGACCTTCACCACCAAGATAAACCCTAGCACACAAGAGGGTGCTCAAAACCCTAGAACTCTAGCGCCCAAGAGAGGTGCGCACTTTCCCCAAAGAAGTGTACTCGCTGAAATTTCCAAACTCACATGAAGGATGTGATTCCACAATGAGGAATCTTCCTTTACTTATATTAGACTTGTACTATCAACAGAAGTGTCTATTGGCACAATAGGGCCAACCTCTCTAAGTTACATTATAATTAATATTAGCCAGATTAATTATCTTTTACATTTATTACTAATTACATTAAGGTGGGGCTAACTTATACCCTTTACATTACAATTAGGGTTACAGGCAGGTCTGACTCTTGAACAATATAACAAGAGATCTGATACACCCACTAGTGCTCATCCACTAGGGGCACATCCATAGGGATGTCCATATCTTTGGTTCACTGCATTACACAGAAGAACTAGATCTTCACTTGTTCACCTGTGCTCATCCCTAGGCACGTCCACTCTACAGATCTTCATTCCCACTGTCTCACACAGAAGAATCATCTGGAGTTTCTCATCAACTTTGTTGCTCAGAGGAGGCTAATACATCATCTTCATTGTTGTTCACATGACAATACACCCAACACTTTGGGATTTCACACATTCACCTTGTGCTCAGCCACAGGCACGTCTAACTCAACAGATCGTCTTTCCCACTAGATAATCATCTGGAGTTCTTCTCAACTCTCTGAATGGAGGAGGTCATCTCTACGTTCCAACTCTGTCTCAGGTAAGAACCACGTACCCTTCTTAGGGGCTTTCTCTCAGGTTTGTAAGCTGAGAGAAAGACTCACATAGCTACAATGATCCACATCTCACAGGTTTGTAAGTTGGAGAATGTCTCACACAGCTGCAATCATCAACAATGTGATAGTCGATGTACAACCCTAAGGGTTGGGGCAGCAGGAGGTGTGTTGCAATTGGAGATGAGTTGCAACAAATGAATGTGTCATTTTTTGGTTAATACATATTGATGCTCTGCAGCATCTATTTACTGGTGTTACAGGGAAGCAAACATGAATATGCGATAGCCAAAGTACAACCCTAGGGGTTGGGGCATGACCGAGTTGACAAATAAGGGAAATGTAAAATATGAAAAAGTGTTAAGACAGTTGTTGTCTCAGTTATGCATAACTCAAGAAATGTTATGTTGCATATGTACTCTAACGGTAGGGAGTGGATACCCACTGCATCAACTTCCATTAGAGCCCTTTAAATATTTTCCCTTTGTTCAATTATTGTTCACATCTTTCTTAGTTTATGTCAATCTCTCTCTAAAGCTATCATCACTTCCATATCCACCTATTTCAAATCTTAAGTTCATCATCTATTTTAATTGTTTGTACCTTTTTTAATTGTTTGTACCTTTTTGTTTGTATTTGTTCAATTATTGTTCACATCTTTCTTAGTTTATGTCAATCTCTCTCTAAAGCTATCATCACTTCCATGTCCACCTATTTCAAATCTTAAATTCATCATCTATTTTAATTGTTTGTACCTTTTTGTTTGTAATTTGCAATTGACTTTGAAGTGTTGAGGGGATTGGAATTAATTTGAAACAATGATTCATTACTTGGAAAGTTTTTAATTGTAATTTCTCAAACGATGGTAAGATCTTAAAAATTAATCAATGCTTTTTTTATTTTTAATTTCAATAGTTAAATCACATCTTAAGTTATAAAAATATACTTATTGTTTATAAATACCATAAAATCCAAAAAATTTAAATGTGATGAATTATTCATTTTGATTAATTCATAGATATGGAAAAAATTCAGCCTTTAAAAAAAAATAGTTGTTTATTTTAGAAGAAAATTAAAAAAATATTAATTTCTTATTTTAATACTATTCTATAATAAAGTTTTAATATAACAATTTTTCTATTATAAAATAACATTAAATAATTATTTTGAACTTTATTAAATTTTTAATTAAAAATAAATAAATCTATTATTTGATTCTTTATGATTTATTGTGTCGATTTATTTTTATTGATATAATAATAATATTTACAAATTCAAAATCCAAAATGAAAACTATTTTTTACAATAATTTTTTTGTAAATTTACATTACAAAATTAAATATATTTATAATATTTATCCTTTAAAATTAAAGGAATACTTGATATATCAAGTACTTAACTTTAAGTGATAATAAAAAATTATAATTCTAATTATTCTAGTTACATTATTAATCAATTTTGTAACAATAAAACTTTTATAATTTTTACAATAGAAAACAAATTTTCAATTTGTGCACATGTATGGCCTTGTTAGTCCATTAAGGAAATAGCAATTAGTTAAAAGCTATACCTTGGCATTTTAACATCCAACAGTCCGCACCAGGATTCCTGTTTGATAATTATGAGTCGGTACAGAATATTATCTTTGCAATCTTGACATGGTGATACTAGTAAATGGTGAGGTTATATTATTACAAGAAGTTTAAGTGGAAACGGTGAATATTTCAATTCAAACACAGTAAACATCAAGCCACTCTAAAATGTACACTGAAGTTCTAAACCAAATAAAATGGAAATTAGGTACAAAATTGTTGAGAGAATTTACGTACTTTGCATATGTTAATAGACCTTAACTTCTGTTAAGTTCCCAATAGGTGTATCGTCTGCAAGAGATATGTTCTAAGAACAGGCACATCTACAATTACTGGCATATGCAGTTTAGATGGTCTGCATTTCAACAGGAAAAACAAATATTTGAAGGCCCTAATTCAACAAGCAGTATTATGATTTACACCATCATAACATTTTATAAAATTGTAGATGAAAACAACCAATTGTTTTCCAACATTTACAAAAGTTGTAAGCCAACTCAAGTTTCTGATGTGTTGGATTATTAGGTATGGATATTTATAGACAGCCAATATTTATTTTCTAATTTGTCTCCTTTGAATCAACCATTCTCAAGATTGTGATTAATACGCAGGGTTGTATTAAACTAGTGGAACTTGACCTCCAGATCCTTATGGGTATCAACTTCAGATCAACTATTAAATAAGTCTACAGCATAGTTAAATCACAGGACAAATAAATTTCATTACTCTTCGTTATGTTGTAAGCCAACTCAAGTTTCTGATCTGTTGGATTATTAGGTCTGGATATTTATAGACAGCAAATATTTATGTTCTAATTTGTCTCCTTTGAATCAACCATTCTCAAGATTGTGATTAATATGCATGGTTGTCACCCAAGCCTCTTCCAAATTAAACTAGTGGAACTTGACCTCCAGATCCTGAAGAGTATCAACTTCAGAGCAACTATTAAATAAGTCTACAGCATAGTTAAATCACAGGACAAAAGCATTTCATTACTCTTCGTTATTTTTGAGAGAAATATTACAAAGGTCCCTGTCAATTCCAGACGGAACCAATGACATCATTCAAATGAAAAAATAATAATAATACAATGCCCTTGCGTAAAAGGGTTTACTGTGATATACTCAACTAGCTGATGTGGCAACAAAAAGGTCCTAATACAATATTTGTATGTACCTAGGAAGCAAGAACTAAGGGCTGAATACCATTAAGGAATGACACCAGCATATTTTTGAGGAATACATCCTACGTGCCAGTAACATTCAACTGAGATTAACACGAAGATGGGCGATCTGGAAAGTGATGTGTATGTTTGAATTCAAATCTCACTGGCTCAAAATCAACCCTCTTTACAACCTCTGTAACTCATAACATACATACAACATCTCGGTTGCATCTAAGATACACGTGAGCTGCTAAACATGTCGGTGGCAGTGGTTACCGTGGAGCACGATGAAGACGGGCCTTCATGCTGCAATGTGGTAAATGAGGGCCTTGGAGATCTCCGAGTGCCACGTATTTTCAATTCTGCTAGATCTGAAATGAATCCTGGTCGTGAAAGTTCCTTTAAATCAAACCTTGTCTCCCCTGACAGCATTGCCACAACTTGTGTCATGGTGGGTCTGGATTGGGCTGCGGCTTGGGTGCAGAAAAGTGCAATATGGATGAACCTCAATACATCTTCCTCTGGATAGTCACCCCGTAACCTTGGATCTACTATCTCCAACAGCCTGTTCTCCTCATGTAGTTGCCAGGTCTGTAAAACAAAGGTGCCAGAAGGATCATACATTCTGATATTCTAGATTCTTATTTCAAGAGACATGAACTTCTTCTTGAATTGAATGTAACAACTACTATGAACTTGTCCTTGAAGTGATTGTAAGAAGTTAGAACTACTATTTGTTGTTCATGAATTTTGGCACAAACAAATGAAATATGAACCATGGCTCCAATTATAAGGGCTTTAATTCTTGGCATGGTGTTAAGCTTCTACAGATTATAAACTCTGTTGGAGTCCACCCTTTCAACAAATGCAATGCATCCGCTGAAGAAGAGTTAAAATGCCTTAATTGATAATCTGCATTTGGTAGAAAATACAGAGCTTATCTTCAACCAAAAGATTGCTTATTGTTCTGTTGAGCTGTACTTATGGCTAGTATTAAGAAACTTTACACTGACACTCTTGCATTAAACTTTGAAAAATATATATATATATATATATATATAGTCTTTTTATGATGAAATACACATCCCGGGGAAATACACCAGGCACTTCCCCTCAATCCGAGGATGATACCCAGGGTAAACCAGCCGGTTGCAGTTTTGACAACCTAACCTGGCGGGGACATCGAGTGAGGCCCATAATATCCACAGAGAAAGCTAGCCCGGGAACTTGATCCCCTGACCTCTTGCTTGTAATTCACAGCACTCAACCACTCAAGCTAATCCACTCGGCTAAAAATATAGTTATATTACAAAGCAAAGTAGAGATAATTCTGTGATAATGATAAAATTGAAATACAAATGAAGAAAGTGGATGGTGATGGCTTTTTTTCTTCATTTTTTTAGTGACGAAAGGCTCTTCCATTACTCTTACAATCTGAAAAGGGGATAATGTAAAAGCCTGGAAGCACATTTGTCATTAAATGGCTTACCGATATCTTTTTTCCCAGGTAACATATCCTGCGAAAAACCCCCGGGCACTTTCCCTCATTCTGAGGATGGTACCCACAGTAAACCCTAGATTCTTCAGGGAAGAAGGCCAAATCAACAACAGGACTCAAATCTGTTATGACGATATACTCATTATGAGCTCAACATGTCACTTACAGGAATAGAACTTGGGTCGGGGATGATAACACTCCATCCCACAACCACTCGGGCTAGATCCAATTGACAGATAGCTCACCAATTTTTATCGTGTGGAAAAGCTGAGGTCATTGCTAGTTGAAACACTCTTTAAGGTGCAGAAGGAATGAGTTTTCATTCTTGCCTTGCTACTAGAAGATTCTGAGTACTTTTGAGTCTTAGCCAATTGTCTTTTAGAAGTTGAAGTTGTTAGACCGACTCTGAAGGAAGTATTGAGTTAAATGTATCTTTCTTTGACTGAGCTGCATGAATAGTCAACTCGGTAGTTTGGGAATTAAACAAAGGAAGAAAGTGCCAGCTGACTTTTATAGGAAATGGAAAAGCTAAAAAGTATGACAGGTGTATTCAGAAAATAGACTTGAGTTGAAAAAATACAAATCTTCAGTGATGTTTGAGAGTGAACAAGAGGATATTTTACTTTTAGTATTTTACTTAAAATAGCATCTTCAGGGTCAAAAAGATATTGCATGAAATCGGGGTAACTAAGGCTAAATTCCAACCTTCAAAAAGGACACTTAGTTTTGGCCCAATGAAAATGACATATGGCAACCAAATGATTTAAAATGAAACGATATTTAATTAATAAATGCTAGAAGTTCAGACAATTAGAAAATGTCCCTTACCTTGGAAGCTTTATGGAGCACTGATAATACATGTCCCACAAGAGAGTGGTATTTCCTATAGCGCAACCCTTTACACATAGAAATTGTCTCTCAGAAAGCAGCACTGCTTTCTATAATAATGTATTGGTTTACATGGAAAAATAGTGCAAGAAGAGGAAACTTTGGATTAAGAAACACCATTCCACATTTTAGCACTGGTAGCTTGATCTCAAAGGAGTAGGGAACAAAAGCAAGAACCAACGATGCATGACAATTAATGAAGAACAAAGCTAACAAAGTAATGTCTTGATGTATGCATAAAAAGGCTATAAAAACTCGGTTCTATGAGTACTACTGTGCTCCTATCAGAAATCATCTAAGCTACTAAAATACAATTTGAAAGAATTTGCTTTGGCAATGGTGGTCTTAAGACTTACATTACTTGATATCTTCAAGCACATACATAAGAAGATTGGAATAGATAATAGTTACCGTGCCTCGATTCTGTTTGGGAGTGTTGTGGCACAACAGGAAATAAACCAAATTCAATAGAGCTGCAAATGACTTCTCCCAAGTGATATAGTCCATCCAAATAGTTGGACGAATTTGGAATTGCAAATGAGCATCACAGATGGATTATATCATATTTGTAAGATCAATGGTAAAATTATATCATATAAGCCATAATTTGATTTTTGCTCTATTTTTTTCCAGTTTAGTTGAACAAAACAGAGATGGAGGGAAGTGAAGTGGGGCAAGGTAATGTGAAGTAATATTTTAAAGGAACCTAGGGCAAGAAAGCAAGATCTCTGAAAATGTGTCAAACACTACAAGACCAAAGGTACACAATCTTTATGGGAAAGAGAAATTCAAATGACCTCCCCCAAGAGAGGAGGTAAGGCTGATCTGCACTAGAGGACTCGCGGATCTTTTTTTGAAAGTTGTTACGGTATATTTACTTGTGTTCCTTCACTGAGCACTGCAGATGGGTTATATCATATTCGAAAGATTGATGGTGTTATATCATATAAGGCATAATTTTATTTTTCCTCTATTCGTTTGTAATTAAGTTGAACAAAACAGAAATGGGGAGTGTGCACTGGGGAAAGGTAATGTGAAGTGATATTTTCAAGGAACTTAGGAGAAGTGACGAAGAGATTTGAAAACGTGTAAAATACGGTTGAGTTTTGGGTATCTTAGAAAGTCGTCCCCTTGTGTTTGTGAGACTCTAAACACAAAGGGAGAGACTATTACTCTTAATACTTTACTTTATGTTATAATTTCACTTTGACTTAGGAGATTAAGTCAAAAGTGAAATATGTCACTTAAGTCATAAAGTGACAATTAATTCACTTTGTGGGTGAATTAATACACATAAAGCAAACTAAGGAAACTTGAGAAAGTGGGTTTTCTAAGTGAGATTTTTGAGATTAAATCTCACCCATTGATTAGACTTGGCTAGATTGAATCTATGCGATTGGTCTTTTAGGTTTGGCCAAAGAGAGGCTAAAGGAGAGAAAAGGGTAAGTATGAAGCTCATTCTTCACTTGAGAGAGTTGAGAGAAGAGGAGGAGAGGAAGTGAGGGTTTGGAGAGGAGAAGAGAGGCGCACCTTTGTGAAGGAGGGGCGCATTACTTGAGGAAGCCATTCTTGAGCTTGTGTGGGTGCACTTGTGGGATGCAAGTGTGGTTGAGAGCTTGAGGGCGCAAGCTAGTTTGGAGAAGGGCACATCCATGGTATGGGGACGCACCAAGCTTGGTGAAGAGAGGCACATTTAGTATAGTGTGGGTGCACTTGCTTGGTTGAGGATGCAAGAGCTTGTGCAAGGAGAAAGGGGGGTGCATCCATAGCAAGCACAAGCAAAGGGCGCACAAGGCACACCAATCAAGGGCACAAACACCTTCTAGTGGTCAAGCAAGCTATGTGAGCACAAGAGATCTCCATTTCAGGCACAAAAGGAAAGGGGGCACACTATTGCACTAGGGGCACATTTCCCAAGAAGAACTCATTACTGAGCTTGAAGCGAGCTAGCATTTGTATCAGGTTCTTCTTATGTTATTTCCTTTTGTATTGTTGCTTGAAGACTCCAATATATATCTATCTCTCAAACTGGTTTTCCCCATGGGGGTTTTTCCAGGGTCATGTTGACCAAAAACATGATGTGTTCTTTTGTCATGCATGCTTAGTTATTTTCAGCCTAATTAGTTGTTAAAAGATCCTAGAGGAGTGTTGTATGTTTTGAGGTTTATGCATGTGCTAACATTGGTTAGGAAAAAACACTTGCAAGGGCACCTTAAAAGAGCATCCAATCCATGGTTG
>ML794774.1:400579-448302 GCA_009831015.1 Picea engelmannii
GAATGGGAAAGAGTAGGAGAGGAGGACAAAAACATAAACAAAGTTAAGCCAAGGAAATGAGAGAGTTGGGGTTTGGGCTTACCTCTTTAGCTCTTGAAACTTGAATGTTGAAACTTGAGATAGATGGTTGCCTTTGTTCTCTCTTCCAAGCTCCTCTTTGCTCACTCTTCCAAGCTCTCCTTTGCTCTCTCCTCCAAGCTCTCACAAATCTGCACTCTCCTTCAATCTCTCGTTTGCTCTCTCCTCCTCTCCAAGCTCAAGCAAACAAAGATGAAAGAATGAGGAGAATGGAGGAGGAAGAGCTCCTTTATTCTCCTCATTCCTTTCTCCTAAACCCTAAGCCTAGGTAGGTCCCACTCCCACTCACGAATTATTAAAAAAAAATGAGTTTTTTTTGAGTTCGAAGGTCCTACGCGGGAGCGTCCAGTCACCGGTTGGGAGCGCACGGGGATCGTGGTCGGGAAGGCAGAATTTGGGGCAGAATATATCAGACCTGTTTGCTGTCCTAAAACAGCAGCAAGGACAATTTTGTTATCTCAAACTTAGAGCCCAACAAGAGGTCAAAGACAGACCTGTTGGGCAGCCTTCTAGTTCCTCAAAAATCTACATGGTATCAGAGCTTCAGGGCAAGCGTGTTGGCTGATTTTTGGAGCATTCAGTGGACAGATTTTTGTGGGGCAAAGATTAGATCTGTTGGCTGTTTTTGGAAAGCAAATTTTCAGTCCAAAACAGGAAAGAAAATCAGATTTGAAAGTGCCTCGGTTTTCGTGCCTATTGGGCAAATTTACACTTGGTTGGAAGCCTCATTTTTCACACTTGAGACTTAGTGTGTTTGAGGCTGATTTCAGTTGTTCAAAGTTGTTCATATTTTTCTTGGGTAGAGTGTATCAGTTTTAGCATCAGATGGCAGCATTGGCGGTGGTAGGTTTGAGGGTAGAGCATAGACTTGCAGGCACAAGTAATTGGTCACCTTGAAAGGAAAGGATAGTGATGATTCTAGACGAGGGAGAGTTATGGGAGATCGTGGAGAATCCCGTAGTAACTCCTACATATGTGGTTCTCTTTGTTGAGTTTCAAAGACGGAACAAGAGAGCTAAGAGAACAATCCTTGATGCGGTGAAAGACCATGTGATTCCTCACATTTCTGGCAAAGACTATGCATATCAGATGTGGCAGTCTCTTTGTAGTCTTTATCAGAGTCCTAACCAGAACCACAAGATGGTACTTCAAGAGAAGCTGAGGGGCACCAAGATGGGGAAGACGGATACAGTTACTTCATACCTCTCGAGATTCACTCAGATTCGAAATGAGTTGGGTGCAATTGGCAATATAGTAGATTCCTCGGAGTTGGTACAAACAACTTTGAATGGATTTTACCAAATCATGGGAGAGTTTTTCCCATGGTATCGTGGCCCGTGAGCATATGCCAAGTTGGGAGAGACTCTGGGACGATTTCATTCAAGAGGAGACTAGGTGTGGTTCTGGATCTACTAGTCAACAGCAAGGTGTTGAGGATGGGGATGAGGTTGATCTTGCCTTTGTGGCTAAAGGCAAGATGAAGACCAAGCAGGGGGCCAAGGAGCAACAGTCGAGAGGACAGGGTGAGCAGCAAAAGGACATGAGCAAAGTGAGATGATTTACTTGTGGCGACATGGGGCACTATGTTGGACAGTGTCCCAAGAAGAAGAAGAAGCAGTGTGGTACTGCAGCTACAACCGAGGAGGAGTTGTCTGCATAGTTTGAGAGGGAGTGTGCTTTTATAGGTTGTTGTTTGTCAGTTGAGACACCATCCAGCAGTTGGTGTGCAAACAGAGTTGAGGAGGTCCCATAGATTGAGAGTGTTGTATCTCATGGGATGCAGACTCAGTTCTCGAGTACACCATATTCAGGGGTGACTGGTCCACTCAGGACAGCTTCAATTTTAGAGTTGTTGAGTAGACAGACAGTTGGTGCAGGGGCTTCAGAGAATTAGAGATTGATGAGAGAGAGCAGGGCGCCAGAGAGATTTGGGTCTCACTTGGCTATGGAGACGAGCAGAACAGCTTCAGATTCCTCTTCAGGGGGAAGACCCTTGGCGAGAGACCAAGGGGAAGATCTTTGGTGAGATGCCAAAATCGTGAGACTCTTGGTGAGATGCCAAGAGGTAGAGATCCTTGGTGAGATGCCAAGGTTGAGACCTTTGGTGAGATGCCAAGGTTGGGATCTTTGGTGAGATGCCAAGATCAAGGCTTGGATCAAGAAGGACTTTGATTCAAGGAGATCTCGGATAGGTGGAGATGGACTTCCATCTATAGATCGTGTAGGTCGAGCAGATCAGATTCAAAGGCCACTTCTAATGATCAAGGTACAACCATACTCACCGAGTATTTTCCAACAGGCAACAGTGTCCACTGTAGGGACGAGATTGGAGGGGTGAGTTACACTTTCCTCAGTAAGAGGGAGTGTTGAGATTTGGGTACCTTGGAAAGTGGTCCCCTTGTGTTTGTGAGTCTCTAAACACAAAGGGGGAGACTATTACCCTTAATACTTTACTTTATGTTCTAATTTCACTTTGACTTAGGAGATTTAAGTCGAAAGTGAAATATGTCACTTAAGTCATAAAGTGACAATTAATTCACTTTTTGGGTGAATTAATAGACATAAAGCAAACTAAGGAAACTTGAGAAAGTGGGTTTTCTAAGTGATATTTTTTAGATTAAATCTCACCCATTGATTAGACATGGCTAGATTGAATCCAGGCCATTGGTCTTTTAGGTTTGGCCAAAGAGAGGCTAAAGGAGGGAAAAGGGCAAGGATGAGATTCATTGTTCACTTGCTCACTTGAGAGATTTAGGTGAGGAGAAGGAAGTGAAGAGAAAGAGAGTGAGGGTTTGGAGCCTCTAGGGCGCATTCTTGAGGAGAGGAAGGGTGCACAAGGGTGGGAGCTTGGCTACTTGAGCTAAGAGGGCGCAAGCTATTGTGGAGGGTGCACTTGCATGGCAAAGGGTGCATTCTAGGAGCAAGGACACACTCATATGGGCAAGGGCGCATTCTAGGAGGAAGGGCGCACTTGCTTGAGGAGGTTGCAAGGCTTGGAGAAGGGCGCACTAAGAGGAGGAAGGGTTTGTGTGAGAGGGGTGCACCCAAGGCAAAGGGGTGCTTTCTGTTGGAGCTTGAACAAGAGGAGGGCACACCAAAGAGAAGGAGAGCACATGTCCAAGAACTTCACCAAACATCGCAAAGTTTCTTCAAGGGGGGCGCATCTACAAGTGGGAAAAGGAAAAGGCATCTCAAGGCAAAGGCAAAGCACAAGGGAAAGAGGCTAAAGGCTTAGCAAGAGAAGAAGGGCGCACCAAGGCAAAGGGCACCTTTGTTCAAGGGCTAGCAAGCACATCTTCAAGTGACTCCAAAGCATCCAAGTTTGGTTGCTATTATACCAGGTTCACTTGTATTTGTTTTCCTTATTGTACTCATGCTTTGAGATCTCCAAATATATACATCTATCTCTAACTGGTTTTCCCCGTGGGGGGTTTTTCCAGGGTCATGTCGACCAAAAACATGAGGTGTACATTTGTCATGCATGCTTAGTGATTTTCAGTCTGTTTTAGTTGTTAAAGATCCTAGAGGAGTGTTATATGTATTGAGGTTTATGCATGTGCTAACATCAGTTAAGAAAACACTTGCAAGGGCACCTTAAAAGAGCATTTAACCATCAGTTTGAAAGCAGATTTTTGGGAAGAATATATTAGACCTGTTTGCTGTCCTAAAACAGCAGCAAGGACAGTTTTGATATCTCAAACTTAGTGCCAAACAAGAGGTCAAAGACAGACCAGTTGGGCAGCCTTCTAGTTCCTCGAAAATCTACAGTCACAAGGGTCTAAATTCTGTTCATGATTCAAAATGATATATAAGCACATAAGAAATACTTTTCTAAGAGGAACTTATACTCCAAACACTAAAAATACTTGTGATCTTGTTCATGTGTTCAACGGTGGTTCATGGATGGGAACTAATTGAAGTAAATCTAACTCAAACACATTAATCCTAAAGCACATACTTTATATGCAACATTTTCAGCTCTCTAAGGATTAAACTTGTTCCATGGCTTGATTCACATTTCCTGTGAGATTCACGGCAAGTTTGTGGTATAATGGTTCATTTTTTAATTGCGAATATCATGGTTGTTTTGATGAAAAGTGATGAATGATTTCTAAATCTGAAATATAACAGCTGGGTATATCATATCTAAACGGTGATTTTACTCTTGAGTTCAAGGAATTAACCCACTGATTAATCACATTTAAAACTATGTTCATGCTGTCTACTCTTTTATGTGATTGATCTTTCATGGTTTGTACTGCTGATAACACTGCTAGTTATTTCTCTAAGGAACGGAATTTATATTTGCAACATCTTCTCCTATGTTCATGGCATATAACTCATTGACGTGAATGTCGTTTTTAAGCATTATTTCACATTTCTGGATACATCTTAAGTTCAATTCTGCAGTCTGGAATTTGTTTACAGCCCTTCCATACTTTCTCATTTCATGCTCTTAAATCATAACAGCATTCTCTCATGGTTACATTGCTTTGATCTAAACTGAATCAATATGCCCAGCATAAAGGTTACATATGGTTAATCAATGGAACATGTTTATAATTGCAAAATTCATGGATCTCGTCCAAGATATCTGAACTATACATTCCTTGTTCACTTTTGGCAATCTTGTAGTATTTAACACTCATTTGCAAGTATACTCTATGGTTCAACTTACACACACAATCCAATAATACACATCATAGTTTCATGGAATGTTCTTGGATAATTTAATTGTTACATGGGCATAATTTTTCCTTGATGTTATTCTATTTCATGGTGTTGTAAAGTTGGAAGCCATCTATAAACAAGTAATATGTTCAGCATTTCACTCTTGCATCTTAAAGACAAATTTGTATTTGCTTTACAACTCGTAATCACGTACGTTTGCAAATCGACTTGTTTGGGCAATTCATCAATCTAAGCTAATATTTCACTCCCACACTACAACGAACTGGCTAGATTGACCTTTAGGAATACCCCCTTAAGCTAGGATTCCCTTTTCCTTGGTTTTAAGTGAGAGGCAAGGCAATTAAGGTGATAGTGGGTGGCTTTCCTAGTAGTTGCCTCTATGCTCTCATGCTTTGTGGTTAAACTTTCCCAAGTAGTGAAAGTTTGAGCAGTAACATTTCGGCGCCCTTGCCGGGGATAAAGTCCATTACCCCGAGTTTAGAATTTCATATCTTCAATTTTGATGAGCATTGAATATTTGGTGATCAACATTTAAGCTCATTTGGTGACTCCATGAAGGGAAGAAGCACTTTTCCTTATAGATTTTGAAGACTTGTTGCTTGTAGGGTGAAGCAAGCAATGTTGTGAAGACATTTCAAAATTCACTTTGGTGACTCCATTTTTCATAAGGTATGATTTGCAAATTTGAAGTGTTGAAGCATGGAAATAGTAGAGGCTTGGGATTGGATGTGTGCTCCACTTACTTGTTCAAACATTCCAGGAGCTCCACATGAAGGCTTTACAGATGAATTGCTTGATGCTCTTGAGTTGCTCCATGGATATTATGAAGACGTTTGGATGCATACCTTTATATGTACATTGGAAGACAAGGCAGATAAGTGGTTCTATTACTGCCCAAACTAGCAGCCCTTGGAGGGATAGCACAATATGCGAAATGCACCATTGACACCTTAGCACAATCTCCCCTTCACTTTAGGCCAGCTCGTAGAGACTAAGGGGGGTATCCCAATCCTTCCAACTACACACCTCAATATACGTTAGATAGACCAGTGCCTAAGTAGCCAAATACCTTAAGAATATTCAACCAAGTGTTAGGGAAATATAACTATAATATAAAGGGGGTTAGGAGCTAATTATAAGGGTGCTGAGATCTAAAATAAATATGCTACAGCAGAAAATACAAACTAGCACTATGATTTCACCCTTTAAATGAAGAAACAGGTATCTTTTACCGCACAAGAGTGAGATATTGTTGCATAAACCAAGAACCAATGATATACATGAGTTATACCTTGATCGTATGCTGTAAAATGGATTAGCTTGCTGCTGTCCAAAGATTCCAGAATCTGATTTATGATAATAAAAAAATGCAGAAATTGCAAATTTTGGGTGAGGAAAAGTGCCCCAAGAGTGCCTAAAAGCACTTAGAAAGATGAATCTTGGGTACCTCAGCTAGGGAAATGGACAAACTTTGCAAAAACAGCCCAGTAATGATAAATTGCAAGTGCAAGGCTCATAAAAAACCAATGGCATTGGCTATAGTTACATCCATAGTCCAACGGATAAGCATCATTGACAAACAAGTTGGAGCAATATTGAAGGCTAGATTGCATTATGGCCACACTCGGTCATCTACCATGCAGGGGAGGGCAAGCCGACTAGTATTTGAACTTGGGTCATCCTGATGACAACCACTCCAAGTTGCCACTAGGCCACTACCCAACAAACTAAAAATTTTGGGTTGTTTCCTAGAAACACGGTCATGTTTGGTCAACGATATAGGGACATTCATCCAAGTTAAGCTAGATTCCATGATTATAAATCCTAGGGAATACCCCTTATTTGCACAATGAAATTTGTTACTGAATGTGTGGGGGAAAACTCCTCCCACTCTCCCATTGAACCAAATGCTCATACGCGCACGCACACACACGGTGTTGATTAGATCACGATTTTTTTTTAATTCAATGGATTCATTCAGATCGATTTCCATGCAACTTAGGCCTTTGGTCTCTTCGTTAACCCCTTTGACTTTTCACTTCTCACTTAATATATTTAAGACTCAAGACTCAACTTTTACATAAATTGGATCTAGGGATTAACAATAGTAACTCCAAGGTTTTTTTTCCAAGGAAAACTCTGTAGGTAAACCCAAGGGTTGCTTCTCCATATTCCGAGATGGCATCCCTAGTAAACCCATTGACATAGACTAGTGTGTCTAACCCGGGGGGATTGGAATCAAAAACCTGCTAGCACAAAACTAGCCAAATGCCCAACGACACTAGTGACAACCGGTTGAATTAAACTCTTGGGAGTAACTCCAAGGTTACAAACATTAAGTCCTCATGTTTTCCAAAATTTTCCTCTTAATGAATAGTTGTTCTCAATACTTATATGTTTGGCTTGGCCTATAACATCATGACATGTTTCCATATACGCTTTGGATTTCTTAGAATTTTTGTGATGAAAATTAAATGGTAAAAGCAAACTTTTCCCTTGTATTGGCTAGAAATATCATACCTGTGTTAGAAGAGTTGGGCATAACCTATTCATTTCCAACATGCATGTGACCATTACTCTCAACTTCATTTGTGTATATTTCCCCTACTTGAGGTCTGTTGGTGTTAAAATATTCGATCTGCTCATTTAACCATAGACAATATCTCAATATTATCACCCAACCATAGGCATGCAGCCACCCTCGAGCACCATAACCTTTTCTAGATAGAATGATTCCGGAAGCAACACTAGACCCAATAGATAACGAAGAGAGAGCGCACCTTTCTCCAAAGATGGCACACCGGGCAAAAAGTCCCAAACCACAGACCAAAACCAGTTTCCAACTGCAGTCGTTGCAGTTGCACTCTTCCTCTAGAATTGCACACCTCTTATCTTGAGTGAGAGTGTGTGTACAAATGAACTCAAGTGCCCTCTATTTATAGTGCTCCTTGTCAACTGTCTATGCTGACTTCTCCTTTTGGAGGGTAATACTTTAATATTATTTATTCTACTGAGCCGACTTGTCTTCTAGGGTTCTCACACATCTATTTAGGGTTTCTCTAGTTTCCAGAATATTCTATTCTAGTCAGAGGTTACACATAGAGGTTGATACCTCCCGCAGCTACCATAATATCAACACTCACTCCTAGCTAGGGAGGTATTAACTGTAATCCATCCATTTCACATGGTATGGGCAAGGCTCACATAGTCTTGCAGACCATTCTACAGGTAGCATCATCATAGCCACATAGGCTATTTCATGATCACACAAATCAAGTCACAAGCATCATCATCACTGTCCATCTAGCTGGCAATCACCTCCAACACCACTGGTAGTCTCCATGGAAATCAAGTAGTAGCACATAGTTTACTACAATGCCATCCAATAGATCACAACAGTGTCGATCCATAGCAGCACACAATTGCTATCCAATGGTACACAACCACTCCTAGTAGCGCACAGCGACTATCTAGTGACACAGTCACTACCAGTGGAACACATCCACCACAGTAATAGATAGCTATTGTCCAGAGACATACAGTCTCCACCGCAATCAACTAGTAGCTACACAAGCTATCACCATGCAGTACAACAGCGATCAGTTGGTAATCAAACCATCGTCTGCATCATCTCTCGAGGCCATACTCCATCTAAGTAATCGGGCATGATGTTGAATAAGTCATGTGTTGGACCCAGCGCACTCAACAGAGTGTCTCGCATAAGTCACTCACTCAACAAAGTGATATAGGGACCATTCTTCTAATCCGGACATACGTCCTAGAAGAATGAATGTCCCAACAGATGTTAAAAGCCCCGCAATGGGATACAAGGACCATTCTTCTAATCCGAACACACATCCTAGAAGAATGTCAGTCCTCCCAGATGTTGAAATCCACGCCATGGGCTACAAATACCATTCCTACAGGAATGTTAGTCTCAGACTATTTTCTAATCGAGTCACCATATGTACCATAGAGATCAATCTCTACCCATATGTGCCTTAGAAAATATCGGTCCCATATCAACCACCCTAATCGGGACACCATGTCCTTAGGGGGTGGACTATTCAACCTGATTGGGCCATTAACTATGCCTCAGGAGAATATCGATCCTGGACCATTTTCCTAATTGGGCCACAATCTGTGCCTTGGGAAAATACCAGTCCATGATACGTCAGCAATCTGTCAACCTGGACCATTCTCCACAAGGAGAATGTCTGTCCACCAGCACTATGTTAAGCCTGGACCATTCTCCGCCTGGAGAATATCTGTCCACCAACACATTGACTATCCATGATGCCATATATCAGCACTCCCTCCCAACCGAGGAAGTCATCTCCTCCCTTTCAACCAAGGGAGCAATCTCCACGAATCCCAGCTTGTCCCTCAAGTATGCAAACTTTATCTTGGACAGAGGCTTTGTCAAAATATTAGTTGTTTGCTCATCAGTGGAGATGTACTGGAGAATCACTTCTCCCTTCTAGACTTTATCACGGATAAAATAGTACTTGATCTCAATGTACTTCGACCTGTCATGGAACACGAGGTTCTCTGAAAGCTTCACATAACTCTGATTATTACAATATATCACAATCGAATCCAGCACCTGATCAAATAGCCCAGAAACCAACTTACGGAGCCATACTGCTTCTGTACAAGTATCACAAGCTGCAATATACTCTGCTTCTGCAATGCTAAGTGCAACAGACTTCTATTTCCTGCTAGACCATGATATCATAGCAGAGCCCAAACTGAAGCATATACCAGAAGTACTCTTTCTATCATTTGCACTCCCTGTCAATCTGAAACAGTAAATCCATGCAGATGTACATCATTGTTTGAGGCATATCTCAAACCATAATTTAGCGTCCCACGAAGATATCTCAAAATGTGCTTTGCAGCTATCCAATGCTCATGTCTATGTTCCACCTAGAACTGGCTCAACGTGTTCAAAACAAAGCAAATGTCCGACCGGGTATTAACCAAATACATCAATGAGCCAATCAATTGTTGGTACAAGGACGATTCTACTAGGTCAGAATCAGAGTCTCTCAACTTCCTCATATCTGTCACTATGGGATTTGCCATGGAATTGTAATCCATCATCCCAAACCTATGAAGAATTTTTACAACATACTTCCCTTGCCCTAGGAAGATTTCACCACGCTTCTGCCATACTTCTAGTCTCAAATAATAATGCATGAGACCAAGATCCTTCATATTGAATTCAGAGGCTAACTCCCTCTTACATTGAATAATGAGAGGCTCTACATCTGTCAGAAACAAATCATCAACATATAGTAGTAGGATCACAGGTGCACCATTCACAACCTTGTAATAAAGGTTTGGATCAGCATAGCTCTTGGAAAATCCAAGTCTCGTCAAGTAACTGTCAATTTGTGCATACCAAGCTCTTGGAGCTTGCTTGAGTCCATACAAGGCCTTCTTTAATCTGCATACATGAGTTTCTCTCGGGTGTACCTCAAAACCTTGAGGTTGCTCTATGTATACGTCTTCCTCCATTACTCCATTGAGAAAGGCGGTCTTTACATCCATCTGATGTAAACTCCAACCCATGGATGTTCCAAAAGATATGATGGCTCTAATAGAGGTATATCTGGCAACCGGAGCAAACGTCTCATCATAGTCTTTTCCCTCCTGCTGAGAGAACCCTCTAGCCACGAATATTGCCTTGTATTTATCGATACTCCCATGTACTACATGCTTTATATTGTAAGCCCATTTTGAAGTGACTACAGACTTTCCTTTAGGTCTAGGCACAATTTCCCATACATCATTTTTCATGATGGATTGATATTCTTCCATCATAGCTTCCTTCCATTCTTTCTTGTCTGTCAGGTTTTTCGCTTCAGTTTTGAATTCTTGGAATTTGCCAAATACTTCATCCTTTGTCTTCAACAGGTACATCCAGGTTTTTTTTTTCGTGGGAGGTCATAGTAGAGAGAGCTTCCTAGAGATTTCACCGGCATCAGACCACATACATTTGAGTGTATCAGATCTAAGATCTCCTTGGATCTATTCTCACTACTTGGGAATGACTTCTTAATATTCTTCCCAAGTACACATCCTCTGTAAACACCTTTGCGTATTGATTGTAGTTCTGGTGTGCTTACAACCATTTGTTTTAGATATGGCAATGCTTGATAATGAAGGTGGGCATACCTTCTATGCCATAACTCACTAGGATTGAGTTCATCATGTACAAGAGCTTGAGCATTCTAACCTAGGAGTTTATACAATCTTCCTTCACGAATCCCAATGACTCTAGCATATTCTATTTTTGAATCTTTAGACCATACAAGAACTTTTCCATCAACAAAGGATATTCTATATCCTTTGTCTTCCAAGCAAGAAATAGATAATAAATTATTTTTTAAACCAGGAACATATAAACATTGCCAAGATGAACATTGTTCCCTGATTCCAATTTGATAGAGGCTTTTCCAAATCCCTTGACTGCATAAGAGTTCTTGTCTCCAAGTTCACTCTATGAGAGATTTTCTTTTCATTCATGCTTGAGAATTTTTATGGTCACCTGTCATATGTCTGGAAGCTCCACTATCAATTAGTCACATGGTGTATTCAAGAGATCCTGCAAGAGATGATTAGTAGAAGAATTATGTTTCTTCATACTTGGCTTTCTTTGAAGGAACTTCATCATTAGCAACTGATGCATGGTGTTCTTCCTTTCTTTTCTTTGTTAGTTTAGGACAATCCCTTTCGTGGTGGCCATATTCATGGCATCCAAAACATTGTACCTTTGACATATCTTTCTTATGATTGAATTTCTTTCTTGAACCAAATCGTTTCTTACCTTCATGTCTCTTGAACTTTGTTGCATAGGCTTGAGCATCCTCTTGCTTTTGAGATCTTCCTTTCGAGTTTATCCGTGTCTCTTCTTGTGCGCAACAAGTCCAAAGTTCTTCCAACGTTGGAAACTCCTTTCTTGTATTCATGCTTGCAGCAAATGCATCCCATGATCTAGAAAGACCATTAAGTGCTATATTCACAATTTCCTTTTTTGGAATAACCTCTTCAATAGCTTGTAGTTAATCTCTCAACTGAGAAATCCTCACAAAGTATGAGGCTACAGTGTCATCCTTAGTCATCTTTGTGTCACGAAGCTCATTCTTCAAACTCATCACTTGTCCAATATTTATGACTGCAAAAAGGTTAGTTAGGGCATCATACCTCTTGGATGAGTCAAGATTGGATATATAGGGTATCAAGTGATCTTTGACGAAATCCACAATGATACTCATGGCATTGATGTCATTGTCCTTGAACTTCTCCATTGCTGCAACATTCTGAGGTTCCTTCTCTTTTCCTGCTTCAAACTGTGGTTCCACGACCTTGCCCTTCACGATATCTAGAACTTTGTTCTTAGCAAGGATGAGGTCAATCCTTGTCTTCCATTCTCTGAAATTTGAAGCTCCTTCTAGCTTGTTCTCTGACTTCATGGAGTAAGTCATAACTTCCTTTGACTTTGATCAAAAACTTTGACTTTGACCCAAAAATTCAACCTTCACGTTTTTGCTAACTGAAAGCACCAAGAGGTGCGCTAGGCTAAAGCACACTAGAATGTCCAAGAATTATGCCAAACGTCTCACTCAAAGTGCCCAGAGAATTAGGTTAGGGTTTGTTGCAGCTGCAAATTCAGAAACCCTAGTTGCAGCTGCAATTGGCGCCACCAAGCTTGCCAAGGCACTGTCGCTCTATCTTCCAGTGGTTAGACTGTTCTGAAGATAGTGTGGGCCCATAACCTATTAAAATATTCGATGTGCTCGTTTAACCATAAACAATATCTCAATATTGTCACCCAAACATAGGCACGCAACCACCCTCGAGCACCATAACCTTTGCTAGATAGAATGATTCCGAAAGCAACACTAGACCCAATAGATAACCAAGAGAGAGCGCATCTTTCTCCAAAGATGGCACACCAAGCAAAAAGTCCCAAACCACATACCAAAACCAGTTCCCAACTGCAGTCGTTGCAGTTGCACTCTTCCTCTAGACTTGCGCACCACTTATCTTGAGTGAGAGTGTGAGTACAAATGAACTCAAGTGCCCTCTATTTATAGTGCTCCTTGTCAACTGTCTAGGTCAACTTCTCCTTTTGGAGGGTAATACTTTAATATTATTTATTCTACTGAGCCGACTTATCTTCTAGGGTTCTCACACATATGTTTAGGGTTTCTCTAGCTTTCAGAATATTCTATTCTACTCAGAGGTTACACATGGAGGTTGATACCTCCCGCAGCTACCATAATATCAACAGCTGGTTCACTCGACCTGCCATAAATGCTTTCTGCAAATAACCAGCTTTTCCAATCCCCAGTCAACCTTTATCCTTTCCAAGGTGTTATTTAAATGAAGTTTGAGTCTTGAAACTTTTATGGTTCCCATGTCTTTGTTGACTGTCTTTATGTTCAATATCATGAGTTCAATTTGGGCTGATGCATTTTATGACGATATATCATAGTGAAGCTATCCTTAATACATTTGTAATCAAGTCAAATATTAGCAAAGTTATGTGGAAGCCTTGTGTCCATAGATGACCGTATTTTCTAAAGCATGCTTCTAGTCAAAGAACATGCATCATAAAGGCGGGAGTGTTCAGTGTTAAACTAACCAAGTCTTGTTATCCAGTCATAGAATATTCAACTGTCTAAGCCAAGTATCTCTTGTTTGTTGCACATGTACTCCCCATGGACATAAATAAAGGCACATAAAGGTCTTCTTTAGTAATAGAAAATTGTGTATAATATTTCATAAGAACATTCTCCAGGAATAAGCAACAATCTTCCATGTATTAACTAATACCCACATGAAAATGTACAAATGACTAAGATGTGGGATTCTTATTAGAATATAACATCGATAAACAGTAAGGAATGAGATGTTTGAATACTTCTTGTTCTTACCGTTTCCAAAATAAATTGCTGTTCTCCTGGCAAGCTTGAGTCTTTGTTGCTTCTGCCACTAACAATTTCAAGCATAAGTACCCCAAAACTATAGACATCTGCTTTCTTTGTCAACTGGCCACGCATGGCATATTCTGGAGCCAAATAACCACTGGGAAATGGACAAACACAAAAATGAAATTAGCTGATATTATGTATAGTGTATACTCATTGTATGAACTTGATTGAAGTACTTTTCATTCATAGATTTTGCATAAGGAAAAATAAATGTTGATCTTAAGTTCATCTCTATAGAGTGTTCTATTCTATAATCGCTATCTGCATCTGACCTTTATGCTCAAATAAAAGGACGATTCAATACAATTAGAGCTTTTAGCATTATTGTTGTTTTCTATAACATGCATGGTTGACTTTCTAACCTTTTTACAGAAATCACAATAATAAACTAAGAAAGGTAATCTATTAATTTAATGGAAACTTTATCTTCAGGTTTGTAGTCTGCCTGTCACCTTCCGAGTCCTAACCATGACTTACATTGTTCCAGCAACACGAGTACTGATATGAGTTATATTATCTGGGAAAAGTTTAGCTAGACCAAAATCCGCAATCTTAGGATTGAAATGTTTGTCGAGGAGTATATTGCTAGCTTTAATATCCCGGTGCACAATAGGTGGCTTAACTGTCTCATGAAGGTATGCAAGACCACGAGCAGTCCCGATACAAATTTTGGACCTTGTTGGCCAGCCCAGATTTATTGCGGTTTTATCTGAACCTGACATGTTGCAATTAATGTCATTTTCCATTGAAAATTTCCTAGCATTGACAAAAAGAAATTGATTTTTCTTTTGTTTTTTCCTTAACTTCAAAACTGCATGCTCATTCTTAGAATAGGACCCTGTTTCCTCTATTTTACTGCTAATTACTTCTCTAATACTCATACTTTGGTATCATCTGCCCAAAATAATGATAACAATGGTAAGATATTTCTACAAGAGCATAGACATACCAAGTAAGGCTTGGGAAATGCTATTGTTCTCCAGGTAGGCATAGACCAAAATTCGCTGATTTTCTTCTACACAACACCCTTGTAGCTGAACGAGATTTTCATATTCGATGTCAGAGATAACAGCTATCTCAGTTAAAAACTCACGAACACCTTGACTTGATTCAGCTGAAAGCTTCTTTACTGCCACTAGCGTGCCATCCTTCAAAATTCCCTGCCAATACAATGAAAATATCAAAAAGGAAAAATAAGTCATTACAGCAAAATTCTCATTCTAGGAAGAATCTATTCATTGTCACTGCAATCTAGATTGAGTGTCCAGAAAGCACAACTATCCATAATACATATACATGACAAATTTATGATTCATTGACAGGACTATGAAAAACACTAGAACTCTCATGCAAGCTTCACACTGCAGCTACATTTCCTTAATCAGCGATCACATAAAGCTTTCAATTCAGTAGAAAGTATAAAAAATAAAGACAGCTAATTTGGAAAAACAGAATTGATCTTTTTCATGTAAATCCCGGTAGTCCACAAATTCATGTCTTAGTTCTTATTCACTATTGCACTATTTTTTGACATAGTTGCAAATTCCTCCCTTGCAATATCAAGGTCTTTGCGAGGGTAATGCTTTTAAGGACAAGAACAGATAGTTGTGTTACTCAACTGCATGGCAACATTTTCTCGATCATGGAAGTTGCTTTGTTTTGCAATGAATGTTCATTCTCTAAGAGACCACATCCTACACTTCCAATCACTCTTCAACAAACATCTTTTAGATTATTCAAGGTTGATATATACTAAACTAATAGGCTATGACATGGTTGGATGCGCATCATATGCTTGTGGAAACCACTCTGGGCTCATGCACACTTCGGAATCAGACTTCTACATATTTTGACTGGTCGCATGTAGCCTCTTACATAAGCTAGACTCCTCCCCTCCCAAGAATCACAGATTTTAGGTAGTATACAAACAAGAATAAGTATATAAGATAGCCCGGTGGGTTAGCTCAAGTGGACGAGTGCCGTTGTTTGCTCGAATGAGGTTCTGGGGTCGAATCCCTGGCTGGGAGCTTGTTTAGGGCCTCACTTGATGTCCCCACCGGGTTAGGCCTGTAATCAGGCCGAACGGTTTACCCCGTTTACCATCCACGAAATATGGGGAAGTACTCGGGGGTTTCCTGTGCTGTATTCCCAGGAAAAAAAAGAATAAGTATATAAGAGTATGTAGGAATTATCAACAGCACCCCTGACTCTCTGATACCGAATTTGTCTCAGGAATACATTGTATCCCAAATCAGATACAGATTCAGCCCTGATTAGGCTCAGATTTGGGGAGGATACGTATCCAGATCCCAGTATGGCATATCCTGATCTGGATACTCTTCTCATAAATATCACAACCTGAATCTCATTAAAAAACAGAAAAAAATGCAAAAAAATCATAAGCCCTAAAAACATTCTCTTACCTATAAATAACTGTGTTGGTGCTCTCTTTAGCATGCCTCTCATCATCTTTATACTTTGATCAATTTTGACAGTGATTTCTGTTGCAACATGAAATTGGGAATTTTTCTGAGGGTTTGGGCATTTGTGGTGCTTATTCTTGATGTGCATGCTGCAACAAAGTGGCCTACCAAATTGTGGAACGTGGAGCCTGAAATAGTTGACTTGAAGATGTCCTTGAATGTCATGTCTCACTCAAATTTGATAGATACCATGTCAATAATAGCCTCTTCAAGTAGAGTTGAGGTCTGTAAATCTGTGTCTAGGTCTAAAATTGCTGTTCTGCCAAAAGATATTAATGATGAACAACTTGAGTACTATGATGATGACATTTTTAATAATAAGTAATTTGTAAACTTTGGGTCTTTGACTCTTGAGTAGTCAAATTATGATTTATAACTGATGATATGTAGGCTCTAGATAGTAGAGTGATGGGACGCTTATTTTGTATGTAATGTTTACATATCATGTCCTAATATTAATAAGAACTCTCTCTTTCTGGCTATACCAAATTTGTGAATGGTATTTTGGAAGTTTTATGCCTTATAGTTTTTTTTCATGATATACATACATACATACATACATATAAAAGAAAAAGCAGGCACCATAATCTATTGCTGCCACAGGAAAGAGCTAAAGCAGATGTGGAACCAAGCACTAGATCATACACTTGATGGCTATGCCAAAAGGATTGAGTCCTCGGAACCCAATTGGCATAGTCAAATCCACACACTCAACTCCAAAAGAAAATATTGCTTGGTCTCCAAAGAAGGCCATCTAACATGTTATCACCAGAACATAGCAAGATGGTGCACAGGCAATAGAGACGAGCTCCCTGGCACCGGCCAACGGCAGTCTAATCAGACCTGAGCGCTATGGAACGTGGTGGTTAGATTCACTTATCGAAGTTGGTAAATAGTCGTATGGATGGATCTCGGGCCTGATTCACTGCTGACGGGCACTCCGGAACCTGATTCCAAAGGTGGATAATTTCATTCCATTTCCAAAGGAGATAACCAAATCAATAGGGGGAGAAACCTCTATTTCCTTCAGAATGAGAAATCTACCCCGCCATCATAAGAAAGTGTGCTCTATCAAACAAGGATAACACTTATTATATATAGTCATATCGTATCCAAGATTTCTAAAAATTTGCCGTATCCGTATTGGATGTTGTACCCAAATCTGTCTGTGAAACGTAGCCTTGACAATAGCAGCCACACTTGGCTCACTAAACAACTCAGCAAGGTCCTAGAGTCAACGTATGTCTCAAACTCTACAGAAACTCAACAAAAGCTCGAAAGAAAGTATGTTAATTTGAATGACCTTTACATTTCATATTCTCTTTTTATAATGTCACCAAGATAGTTTTTCGCTAAGGCTTGCTGAGTCATTGAGCAATCAAAAATCGTGAGTTACTCAGAAGTCAGAGTTTAGCTTGCAAGTCAAACTCGTCGTAGTTGATTTTGACTCACTGGTGATGAATTTTTGTCAGTTGTGCCATCTAGGCTCAATGTAGACACTGAGTTGAGTGCGACTCATGAGTTCAAAACCTAATACTATGCCCTGGATAGAGGAATAGAGCATATTATTCAATTGGAGGCAAGGACAATGCCAATAATAATTAATGACATTGTCACTTGAAATGCTTGAGGTGATACTGCAATCACCTCCCACATCACCAACATCAAGAATCTTATAAGTTCCTCTTTCAAAAACAAGTTTGCACCCAATAATTCACCATGTGATAGTAGTTGCTCAAACTGACATGCGAAAGTTTTAAAAAATGTAAAGAATCGCTAAATTCACAACTTATATTTATTATTGACCTTTTTTGAAGAAAAACAATTTTGCATTGCCTTTTTGCGTGGAAGATCATGGAAATAAAACCAAATGCTTTTTATGCATTTAGGTTCAGTGGTGTAGTCTAGTACCGATTCTTTCAACAAGAAATAGATTTAGAGGGATGGACTAAGTGTTGGGATTTGGGTACCTTGGAAAGTGGTCCCCATGTGCTTATGAGTCTCTAAGCACAAAGGGGGAAGACTATTACCCTTGTATTTTACTTTATGATTCTAATTTCACTTTGACTTAGGAGTTTTAAGTCAAAAGTGAAATATGTCACTTAAGTCATAAAGTGACAATTAATTCACAATGTGGGTGAATTAATAAACATAAAGCAACTAAGAAAAGTGGGTTTCCTTAGTGAGATTATTGGAGTTGATCTCACCCATTGATTAGACTTAGCTAGATCTAATCTAGGCCATTGATCTTTTAGGGTTGGCATGAGGAGGCTAAAGAGAGGGTAAAGATATTTTTGAGACTCATTCTTCACTTGTGATTTTTGGAGAAGAGAAGGAGGGCGCATTTCTTGAGGAGAAGGAGGGCGCACTTCATGAGGGTTTGAGAGAAACCCTTGAGAGCTTGAGGAGAGGCTCTTGGTTGCTTGGAGCTTGCATGGAGAGTATTTCCATGGAATCTTAGCCTTCACTTCTAAGAGGGAGCATGCATATGGAGGAGGGGCGCATCTTGAAGAGGAGGGCGCATTTATTATCCATCATTTGCTCATCGGGAGAGGAGGACTTGTCAGATCAGGATGAGGTCCGATGCATAGGGAGAGGAGAGCTTGGGCGCTTGTTTCTGTGGAGAGAGACATTCAGTTTATGGCTCAGTTTATTTTTGGTGATCATTTCTACTAGGAGGAGGGCGCACATGTTGAGAGGACTGGCAGCTACCCGGTAGCAGATATGCTTGGAGGATTTGAGCTTTGACAGTTTCAGTGGAGAGGCAGCATAGGAGAGGACATTCCTGTGGAAGGATTTCTTCATTGGGTTACTAATGAGCTAGGGCGCTTCAGTTTAGTTCAGAGGGCAACAAAGGGAGAGGGCGCACCACAGTTTGGGCACTTCTTTCTCTGGTTCTTGTGGCAAGGCTCGTGAGGAGCTTGCTATGTATACAGGTTCCATTGTATTTCATTACTTGTTGTATCTCTAGCTTTAATCATCATTATATAGATAGATATACCAAACTGGTTTTCCCTAGGGGGGTTTTATCTAGGGTCATGTTAACCAAAAATACCTGTGTACAAAAATGCATGTGTTAGTTTTTAGATCTGTTCATTTTCAGCTGTAAAGATCTTTAGGTGTGTTGTACTTATTTTAGTATGCATGTGCTAACTTCTGGTTACTAAAACTATATGCTAGAGCACCTAAAATTGGAAGTGCAACCGTAACAAATCAGCAAGAAGTGCTTGGACTGTTGGCTGTCCTAAAACAGCAGCAAACACTTTACATAACAGTTGAAACTTAGAGCCTAACTGTGGTCAAAGACAGACCCAGTAGGCATGCTTGATAGGACCTGGAATTTTCACAGCAAGTCACTAAGTCACACCAGAGGTTTTGGATTGTCATTAAACATGTTAAATTTTGGAGTCTCTAAGCCAATGATGAACATTGTCCCCTCAGAATTTGTGTTGGTAAAGATTATTTACTTACTTTTGACCAACAATGTTTAACTACATGATTGTGCTATATTATCAGTGCCAGGATGTATAGTTATAGCCTTTGAAAATCACCTATAGCTTTTTTGTGTTCTCCCATTTCATTATCACCTGACTCAACTCAAAATCATCTTCTTCTCCTCAAACATGATGTTGATTCTTCAGTCATGTTGTGTTCACAGTCACACAACTCCAAAGATAATACCTTCCTTTCTTGCTTTGTGGTAAGAATATCTTTCCCTCAATCTTTGAAAGCTTGATCTTGTTACAACAATGACCATCCAAGAAGTGCAGCATAAGCTTGAGCCGAAGAAAAGTAGGAATAATAATAGGATGCACCAAAAATTTCTAGGCTAGAATGCAACTATAGCAAATCATTGTAGCTAATCTTATATCCCATACAATTATGCTTATGGAAGAATTAGAAGAAGATTCTAAATAAACTAGAAAATAGTGCTAGACCATGTTGCACTGAGTTTTAGGAATAGTACAATGCTGGGACAAGTTTTGTAGACCAGGGGGGAGAAAGTGCTGAAGCACAAGGAACAACACAAGGGCTGTCACAATAAAATAATAGAAGTTCTAGAGAAAGTAAAGAATTAAATATGTAACTGTTGAATTTACCCCTATATCTCAGTCACTGAAATTGCTGCCAATGAATTATCTTAACAAGAAAAATATCAATGCTGATAAAAAAGTGAATTTATGCAGAAACCTACAGCTGAAATATAGAACAGAAATATAACAGTGGAAGCATACAGAAACAAGCACATAAATAACACAAGACACCAGATGTTACCCTGGAGACCCTAGTGTGGGGAAAACCAGCTGAGGGGCTTTATTGAGTCTTCTAGGCAAGTATTACAGCAGCAAAATTACAGTCATTTCTAGAAATTTACAACAGCAACACAGAAATTTCTTACAGCACTAATAACTTATAAGCAGTGTTCCGGGAGTTGTATGGCCCTCCAACACTTCTCCAAATAGTGCAGAAATTTTCCCTGTTGTTGCTGCCCTTTTTCCCAGTTGTACGGCCCTCCTAGTGCGCCTCTCTGGTCTACTGAACAGCCCAGAAATCCCAGCCACCAAGCTGTTGTGCAGTACAGCCCTGTACGGCCTGTTGTATGGTCTGTACAGCCCTCAAAAAGGCTATTGCACGGCCCAGCTGCACCCAGAAATCTCAGACTATATTTTGTTGCCTTTGCCCAGCTCCTTTAGCCCTCAATTTGCCCTAAAGATGGCTGCCCTGTTCTGCATTTTCTCAGCTGCAAAACTCAGCCACTCACTCCAGCTCTAGCACCCTCCTTCAGCTCACTTGCTTAACTCACAAATGAGAACATCTTTTGTCCTCTCACCCTCAGCCTCCTTTAATCTCCCTAGCAGCCTCCCATCTTCTTTGACAAGTGTCTCAAGGCTTGGCCTCAATGGCTGAGAGTTGGGGCTGCTGGACCCCACCCTCGAGTCTCCACTAGGAGGTGCGCCCCCCTTGGACAGGGACCCACACTCCACTAGCAGCCACCTTCAAAGGTGCGCCCTCTCTCCTTGGCCCCCACTTTCCACTCAAAAGTGAATTTTCTGCTGCAAGCCTAAGTCTAACTTAAGCTGAAAATAAAAAAGTTGATCTGGGTCAATTTTAGGTGCCCATCAGCATGCCCAGGACACATGAGCCTATGCTGAGACACCTCATGAGATAAAACTAACACTCCCTCTTAGCGAGGGAGGTGTCTCCACCAGGATCAATCTCTAATCCAATCAAATCTGTTGTTGTTGTTGTAGTTGCTCCCTCTGAACTGGAAGATCCACCTACTACTTCTGTTGCACTCTGATCTGTTGTGTTGTTCTGCTCAGCCATCAATGTCAAGTCATACCAACTGACTTTCTTGACACTGATCTCTGCTCCAAGATCCCCCTGGACCCACCTACAAGTTGTCCCAGCACCCTGTACATCATACCTTGCCTAATGCCAAGCCTCACTGCTGCATCCAAGGTCGCTCCCTCTGCTCGTATGAGCACATGTCCATCAACGAACATTACATCATACCCCATATCCTCCAGAGCTGATATAGAGAGCAAGTTAACCTTTAGCTCTGGCACATGCATCACCTCATCCACCTCCAGAGACACTCCTGACTCTAGCTGGAATCTGACACATCCAACCCCCTTTACTGCATGTCCAGTGCGCGCCCCATTCTTCATATAGCAGTCTGAGCTCGTCTCTGAAACACTAAGGAACACTGACCTCATTCTCGTCCTACGGCGAGATGACCCACTGTCCACAAACAATGCCCCGTTGTCCTCAAACTCAACCAATCTGCTACTACTAGAAAGAGCGGCAACCAGAGAAAATTCGTCATCGAATTTCTCTGCAAACGCATCCATCTCAATAGATGGTGTAGTTGCTACCTCTTACTCCCTCTTCTTCTTCTTGATAGGACACTTGCTGGCATAGTGGCTAGTTTTGTGACATGCAAAGCATCTCATTTTTCCCATGTCCCTAGAGCCTCCCGCTCCACTGCCCTTCTTTGCATGAAGAGCCACATTCTCCTCCTCCTCACTCTTCGGCTGACTAGCCTAAGATGCATCCACTCGTAGCTCCTCCTGGGTGAAGTCGTCCCACAACCTCTCCCAGTCAGGGAGTTTCTCCCATGCAACCACTCCTCGGACAAACACGTCCCGCTGCTTGGTGAAGCCACTCAAGGCTGTCCTCACCAGCTCAATCTCAACTATGGTCTCTCCAACTGCTGCAAGTTCATCTCGAATCTGAGTGAACTTTGTGAGGTAAGTGACCACCGACTCTCCCTTGGCCATCTTCGTGTTTCTCAGCTTCTCTCTGAGCAGCATCTTTCTGTTTTGGTTGTCAGACTGGTATAGCTTTACCAAGGCCTCCCACATTTCCCTTGTTGTCTGCTTGCCAGACAAATGTGGAATGATGTGGTCCTTGACACCATCCACGAGTATCCTTCTGGCCTTGACATCCTTCTTGGCATGGGCAGCTAGTTGTACTGGATCAGCTGGGGCTGCTACTTTGCCTTCTGCAAGTTCCAGCACCAAGCTAATTCGCTCCCTCCAAGGACAGAAATTTGAGGCTCCATCCAGCCTGTCCTCAACCCTCAAGCCTGCACTGGCCATTTGAGTCTGTTGTCCTGTTTTCACCCACACACTTCTGGTCTTCTGTCCACTTGTTGATTTACCCTTGTTGGTCTGCACAACAAGTCACTTGGCTCTTTCTGTACTCAGAGGCTGCGCTCTGATACCATGTTGAATTTACCCCGATATCTCAATGACTGAAGTTGCTGCCAATAAATTATCTTAAACAGAAAAATATCAATGATGATAAAAAACTGAATTTATGCAGAAACCTACAGCTGAAATATAGAACAGAGATATAACAGCGGAAGCATACAGAAACAAGCACATAAATAACACAAGACACCAGTGACCAGATGTTACCCTGGAAACCCCAGTGTGGAGAAAACCAGCTAAGGAGGGGCTTTAATGAGTCTTCTAGGCAAATACTACAGCAGCAAAATTACAGTGATTTCTGGAAATTTACAACAACACAGAAATTTCTTACAGCACTAATAAGCAGTGCTCTGGGAGCTGTATGGCCCTCCAACACTTCTCCAAATAGTGCAGAAATTTCCCCTGCTGTTGTTGCCCTTTTTCTCAGCTGTACGGCCCTCCTAGTGCACCTCTTTGGTCTATTGAACAGCCCAGAAATCCCAGACACCAAGCTGCTATGTTGTACGGCCTGCTGTATGGTCTGTACATCCCTCAGAAAGGTTGATGCACGGCCCAGCTTCACCCAGAAATCTCAGACTGTATTTTGCTGCCTTTGTCCGGCTCCTTCAGCCCTCAATTTGCCCTGAAGATGGCTGCCCTGTTCTGCATTTGCTCAGCTGCAAAACTCATCCAGTCACTCCAGCTCTAGCGCCCTCCTTCAGCTCACTTGCTCAACTCACAAATGAGAATATATTTTTTCCTCTCACCCCCAGCCTCCTTTTATCTCCCTAGCAGCCTCCCATCATCTTTGACAAGTGTCTCAAGGCTTGGCCTCAATGGCTGAGAGTTGGGGCTGCTGGACCCCACTCTCGAGTCTCCACTAGGAGGTGCGCCCCCACACTCCACTAGCATCCACCTTCAGAGGTGCGCCCTCTCTCCTTGGGCCCCACTTTCCACTCAAAAGTGAATTTTCTGCTGCAAGCCTAAGTCTAACTTGAGCTGAAAATAAAAAGGCTGATCTGGGTCAATTTTAGGTGCCCATCAGCATGCCCAAGACATATGGGCCTATGCTGAGACACCTCATGAGCTAAACCTAACAGTAATAGTGTAAAACAATGAGATCTTTTAATATACAAAGTAGTAAACATCATCATATGCAAAATTTTATACAATTTAACATACCAAAAATAAACGAATCATCAATTTCCTAATAAAAAATGAAAATGAAAATATAATAATGCACCAAAGTAATGACCAGTTTTAACCTCAAAGTTCATATCATGTGAAAAATTGAATTACAGAGTAGTAAGCACATAGAGAAAAATGGTAAAATGACAAAATTCTTTGTTGATGGCCTAAATGCTGGTGTTAGTGTCTGTGTGTGTGTGTATTACAAGTTACAACCTCCTGCTTTGAGGCTATCTAAATACGCCTGAACCTTACTAGGCACAAATGCAGCATCATCATCACTAGCATCTAATCGTATGCCATCTAAGTACAATATTTGCAAGTTGCCAACCATGCATTATTTAATATATATTTTCACATCAAGTTATGGGATTTAACAGACTCCTAATTATGTTCTACATGTCTTTCATTGACATAACTAGGTGCAGACATTCATGTCTGTACTGGAAAGGGATGGCTAACAAACATATAATACTGTACTGCTACTACATACAGCTAACAGTGAAAATGGGCAAAGCAACATCCTTAGAAAAAAAGATAGTCTATAAATAGCAGATTTGACCACAGTAAAACACATCCATACACCAAAATCTCTTCAACATTATTGTATTTGGCAAGCCCTAGCCCTTTATTCACGGATATTTTTCAGTTCGCTGCAAATCCTCTACCAAAATACAAATTTATAACATATCTTTGACTGGTCACAATGCAAAGAGCCTTTTCAAAATCATTAGGTCATACACTCACAGAACTGGACATATTCCCAAATAGCCTTGTAGGTTTAAATATACCTTGTACACTGTGCCAAATCCCCCTGCCCCAATCTTGTTGTCTGGATGAAAATCCTTTGTTGCCAGTTTCAGCTCCTTATAGGAGAAACGTTTAACACCTTGAATGATTGATAAATCTTCTCCCAAACAGAATGATAAAAGGCACCACATTATCAGTATGTACTTGGATGCATGAGTTTAGGTAACAGAAGAAAATTTGTGCTAGGAATGTCCGCATTACAGAAATAACAGTCTAGATAAATACTGGAATAGAAATGCATTAATATGTAGCTACATTCAGTGGGAATGAAAAGTGAAACACTATGCTATTAATTATGAATGCCAATGCATCAAAGTATGTACCTTCTCCAGATTTTTCAACCGTTTGTGCTGATTGTTTGGTCCTCATGGAAATTCCACCAAAGCAACTCAAAGCTTCAGTTATATTTCTGCCGATCTGTTTAGTAAATGATAAAGGACGCCGTAGTAAATCCATCAATTCAAACCTGCTAGAAAACAAAGACACGGTTTCTAATCAGAGTTTTAGAATAGATGGCATTATACTTTGCCCAATTGCTGTAAACTAACAAAGAAAAGGCAACTTCAAGTTGTAGCAACAAGATATAGGAATTTAAGCAAGGAAAAATTATAGATGAGTTATAACTTCCATCGACGAAAGATGACCTTTGATGACAATGTAAGCAACACATGAAGCTGAATTCCTGTTCTTCTTCCAAACAGTATGCAAATAACACTCAAGTTTGGGTTGTGAGGGCAAATTTTCTCTAGTCCAAGAATGAAAAAATACCCAAACAATTCTCAATGCCAGAATGTCGAAATCATGAGAAACAGCCTATTATGACTCAAACTGTCTCAATTTCTTCCTTCAAAGAGAAATATTGAGATATTGTGTTCTCTAATCTCTTTTTGTTTCTAGATTATCTGAATTAACTTTCTATCTATGCATCATTTATACAGGCCCATAAACTCTAAGCTGAACAAACAATAAACCTTGTTAGAATGATGCAGGCGGAACTAGATCATTAGCAGAATCCATATATTCTTTAATCCCTGATATATTCAAAATTTCAAACTTTCTTTGTGTCACATTACTGAATATATGGCCAGAATATATTCTTTGATTTTATGAACCCTTATAACTTGATCTTATATAGCTTGTCTGATGTACCATATTTATGAATTTATTAACTAAACATGGTAAATAGCAATCAATAACTCTTCCTTAACAGGCACATCTCTTCTTCTTATACAGGATCCACTCCCTGTTACTGTACTTATAGCAGCACTGAGGCTGCACATAGACATCATGTTCCTTGTATAAAATATAAATTTCTGCTTTTTCTTCTACATTATCTTACTCCTGAATCCTGATACAAACTAGTATCATAGCAAAAATTCCAACAGCTGTGAAATCTGCTGCCTTCTTCTCTCATACACATTCCTATGGTGTCCCACTGCATCTTCTTTATCCATACTACGTCTCAGACCGTCTCTACTTCAACTGATCACCATTTACTATATTGCTTCACATGAAAAAAGAGAAAGCATGATCATAGTAAAAGTGGTCATTATCCTCACATACAGTCAAGCGCAAAAAATAAAGGTGTCAAATTTAAAAAATGTTAGGTATAAGTGCCTGTCATGTCATTGCATATTGGGATAAGGTGCCCAGTTAAGTCCTATATGGCTCTCAGATGGTATAAAACCTATGTTGCATTGGGAATGTATCCCCAATGTTTCCTCATTCCATGGCGATGGGGGATGGCAGGGTACATCTGCTAATGCCCTGAAACGTTTTCCAATAAATCAGGGACATCCTGGAGATGTGGGGGATGGAAAAACATGCCTTAACCATCCTGGGGATGCCTGGCTGTCTCCTGTCAAACCAGTGCCAAGAGGCACCACTTTTATGAGGAAGAAAAAAAATGCTAACCCTAAACTATCTCCCAAATTCTTTCTAACTTGCTAACCATTCTTTAACTTGAGTTAGTCACTAAAATTTTATGTTATTTTTCCTTTATATTGGTTGCCTCGCCCTACTCTTCCAAACACAAAATCAGAACAGTGTCATAGAACTCAGGTACTCAAACATTTGATTCTACTGAAGATATAAGGTACTTATTTTCTGATAATCAAGGTCATTCTATTACAACAAGGACCATGGCTACACCTTGGTTGGATGATACCCATAAGCCATTGGATCCTTTCCCTGTTGCTGGAGCTCCTCGTGATATTCCAAATAAGGCCATAATAGGTTCATATAGTCCAGGGAAATAATGCAATCATACTGGAAGCCCATCTAAGGGCATTCAAGAGAGTGCTCCGGTCATCACAAATCCGACATCTTGATTTTCTTTTGAAGTTGTTTGTCTTGTCTTTAGAAGATGACGCACTTGATCATTTTACAAGTCAAATAGACAACAGCATCAGCACATAGGAAGAATGCCAAAGAGTATTCCTTGAGTGATGGGAAGAAAGGAAGGACAATAGATTCCTATTGGCTGCTTTGAATGGGGTGAAAAGAAATGAGAATGAAACACTCAGAGAGTTCAATATGAGATTTGATAAGATACTTTAGAAGCTTCACAAAGACAACAGGCCTCCAGGCGCGACCATTCTTATCCACTACATAGCTGCATTTGACAGGCTGTTTGGTTTCTTGTTAAGGGAGAAAATCCAAAGACTCTGAAGGAGGCTCAAGACATGGCAATGAATATAGTAAAGAACATGGCGCCCTCAAGGAAGGTCGATTCTTTTGGTTCGTAAAGGGCATCAAGTTCTAAAGCTGAGACAAAGCCCAAGGCAATGAATTCCACTGATCCAGCCTTGGATGCAATAACAAAACTGAGAAAAACTGTGGAGATACTCTAGATGTCAGTTTTAGGAGTTCTAAATTGGATGGTTCGGATGGAGAGAGCACAACAAAGTCAATATCAACCAATAAGGTGTAGAATCTTTTGGTTCTAGGGAAATTAATGCAACTTCAGAGATTTCACCTCTTTATTAGAGGTTTTCCAGATCTAGTCCATGTGAATTTTCAACCTTAAGGCTGATCTGAAATATAATAAAACAGCAGCAAACAGTGGACAATATTTCACTTCTAAACAACCCCAATCCACTAGGCAATTCAAGAGAAAAGATACCCAAACTTATGCCACAAATTTCAGCCCTATAGGACAATCTTTATCATGTATAAACCAGAACTGAATATCACTTTATGACAGCAATAATTATAGCAGTAAATTCTGTCCTATTGTCTTCAATATCAATGTTAAACCTTTAACAATTTCAACCTCAACTTATGTCAAGTCAGCAAGACATAAGTGCTGGAAATTACCAAATCATGAAGAGAATGATAGCTGAAAATCAAATCTGTTATAAGACAATTTTGGATAGCTGAAAACTTTGTATATCTATATTAGATATAAAATTCAAGTACATACTCTCAACTTAAGCTGGCATAACCCTCCAAGCTTTCCAAAAGCCTAGCTAGGGAAAAACATGAAAAAGCTAGCTCCACCAGAGATACTCCAACAAACTAGAGTCACACTAGCAAGTCCTCCTTACCCCCATGCAAGGCGTCTTCTCTCTCCTCCTCCTCCTCCTCCTCAACAAGTACAACTTAGGGTTTTATCCACAAACCCTAACTTCAATGTCTCCTTAGGGATGAAACCCCAACCCTAGAGTCCAAGAATGCTCAAGAAACCCTAGCGCCTCAAGACAAGAGAGATCAAATACAAGGAAGAATGATCAAGAGAGAAAGAGAGACTAGCACTCCTACATCTATAAACCCAAGAAATATATGATGTAAGATCTCCAAGCATGAATGATGAAAATGGCTCTCTCCTTCCTCTATTTATATGAGAAGTAAAGTGAGGTCTACGATAATAAGTGGACCTAATTCACTACAAGCAACCTACAAGAAACAAGTAGGTTCACACATGTCAAGCGCTCCCTCTACAAGTGACACGTGTCAAGCTTCAAGGTGATGATGATCCATAAGCAAGGTGTAAATTTTTCAAGCCTAGGTGACTGCTGTCCTAATGTTCCCTCATTAAATAACTCAAAAACAGAATTTATTTCATAGCAGAAAATTAAATTTATAAACATTGCATCAATCAAACAACAGCTGAAAAATCAATAGTGAAAGAAATAAAACGCATACACAAGGATTTTTCCTTCAAATCAGCTTTTCATTCCTTTGATCAAAGATTACAAGGTGACCTTTGCAGCATGCTTGAACCAGCATCTGTACGGTCAATAAAATCACCTCAAATAGCAGTGTACAACCTGTGTGAAAGAGGGTACAGCCTACTCTATTTCTGCCTTTCCTGGACAACAAACTGCTCTTTCTCTCTTCTTAGCACTGAAACACACTTCAGCAATATAGTGTACGACAAAATCTAAGGACATATGACCAGATCTGAGGGTGTACAGCTTATTAACGCACGATTTGTACTTGTGCAAAGCCCACCACAAGTACCCCAAATCTTGTGTAACTACAAGATATCCTACCACTGTCACCTTAGTAAGAGATCCCTGTGTTTTAGTGATGGAGGAGGTCCACCACAGGGGAGGCTTCCCTGGTGACCTCAAGGGATCAAAGTAGCAAGTATTGTAGCCAAGCCTACCGCCCCCTCTCTTGATCACCCAAGTCAAAAGCCTATGTCTGTGAAATTGTTGAGGTAAAAGATGTTTCGGGTACCTGCCTGGAACAAGAACAAGTTATAGCATGTATATAATGATTTCCAAGTACCAATATGCAGTTAACAACCTCAGAAGACAATAGAAAATGAAGATTTATCAAGGCTGGTACAAAATTGCAGCAGTACAACAGTTTATAACAGCAATTGTAGTTTTGTAACAGTAGCAAGTAAAATAGATCAGGATTGCATGAATCAACAAGGAAAACTTAACACATGTCCAATAGATCAATACCCAATTATTCCAAGCAATTTCTGAGTATGTTAGCTTGTTGTTAGAATGATGTATGCGGCAAATTAAAGTGAATTAGATTGGCTGTAGCAATCTTTTGCAACAACAGCAATAAAATTAGTGAATTAGCTTAGGTTAAAGTTAGCAAAGTAAGTAGAAAGCCTTAGAGAATAAGAATAGGGAGTTGTTTGATCACTTTCTTCACAAGAGAGCAAGAGTGCCTTTAGGGCTATGGAGTCTTTTACAACAGCAATACAATTGGTTTTGGAGAATGATAATAGCAAGATATAAAAGGTAGGATTTGAAATCTAAGGTGATAGCACATTAGGGCCTTAGATTTCAAGCCTTAAAGAGAAGGGTTGCTAGAGAGCAAGCACTTTTGGGCTCTAGCAACCTTTTCTCCCTTCTTAAGTTCTTGAAGCAAATAATAATCAAGAGCCTAGGATCAAACTCCTAAAGTGCTAGAACTTTAGGGCTTTAGGAGTTTAACCTAGGTAGGATTTCCTTCACAAATTTATGGATGATATCAACCTTGTGAGAGGAGGAAGCACTTATGCTCCTCTCTTAGGGTTTAGCCAAGCAAGAAATCTTCAATATGAACAAGTAAATTGACAATAACGCATTTAACAAAGTGAAATTGCAGAAATTTACTTCACCAAGATAATAACAAGTGAAAACCCTAATTGCAGAAAATTCCTCCAAAATCAACAAATAGACATCCAAACTTGTCCTCCAAAAGATAGCGCATGAGTAAAAGAGCCAATAACCCCAAAAATAGCGAAAATTTCAGACCTCTCTCTCACTTGTGTGAGGAAAGAATGATGTTTAAATGAGTCTTGGCTAGCCATATTTATATGGGAAATCCTAGCCATGAAAAGACTCCAACGAAAAGTCATGTCTTTACAGAAGAGGGACGACTTCTTAATTTTCCCTTTAAATTTACAAAAAATGAATTTTACATAAGATAAAACCCTAAAAAATGGTGGCATCATGCCCCTTTAGGGTGACGTTGAGCTCTAAGATGTGATGTCAAGGCTGGAGATGTGGAATGTTGGGCCTCCAAAGGCCATGTGTCACTCTCCCATCAAACCATCTCCATCAAACCCTAGCCCTCCAAAGGTGACATCATGGGCTAATAATGACATTTTAGGCCTCTAAAAGCCAACGTCCAAGTGGGAAATGATGAAATCTCATCCTCTAATGATGCCAAGGGGCCTCCCAAGGCAACGCCCTCCATCCTTGAGGTGCAAATGCTCATCACAAAAGGTGCCCCAGACGTGGGGTCTAGCATCCATCCTGTGGGCAAGCTCCTGCAAATACAAACAAGTACGCCCTCCAAGAGTCCACAAGTCATATGAATCATGCCAAGTAAGCCACATCTAATAAGAGAACCACCCAATCATGTGCATCAAAGCCCCCTTTTCAAACTAAACAAATGCTCAAAGACCTTATAAAGTTTGCCTAATTTAGGTATGGGAGGGGTGTCAAGGTACCCTATTAGGTTAACCAATCCCCAAGTCAAGAGTGTTTCCCAAGAGGATCCTATCTAGATCATGTGATGAGTATGAAGTGGATTGGGGGAAGACTTCTAGGCATGGGGTTCTTGACATACAAGGGTTCGTATTGTCTCATTTATGGGTGCCTTTGTAGAGGGTGTGTTTCCCTTCATCTACGATGCAACATTTTTCCAAGCCTTTTTATTGCCATTAATTAATTAAGGTCCAAAACATTGAGTACTATTTGCAATGGAAAGTAAAGAGTATCGCGATGCCACTTGAAGCTAGAGATGCACAAAGTGACATATGCAATGGAAAATAAGGGACATCACAAAATGCATCTCCTCAACAAGCGAGACATTTATTAATTATGTGATTTATCTTTTTGCAGGTCCTTCATTTTTTTGGAGAATCATTTCATTGTTCCTAGGACCTGAGGGTGAGCATCTAGAAGCATAATGATTGGCTTTTAACTTTTGCCATCTACAAAACCTCTAGGACTTCAACCCCTTTTTCCCATGAAATGAGGTACAATCCCTTCTTAGGTCAATGAACCCAGAAACCCAAAAGATGAGGAAATGGAGGGGAAGAAGGATGGAAAGTGATAAGTATGGACAGGAATGGTATGATGACCCTTCATGTAACCACCCAATAGCAACCCTTTTCTCGGGGTGACCAACTTGCTAGGACGCAATGACACTCACCAAGGTGAAATTAGGCAAAAGGTATAATTTCCAAGCAAACGTTCTACAATCAAGAAAGGATTCTCTGCAATATGTTCAAATGCTTCAAATATTAAAGTGACACTTACCATGACACCAGACTTGTTACCTCATGAAGCAAGACTTGTTGTCTTCTAGGACCAGGCTGATGTAGTGGATGTTGCTCTGTTGTTGATGATAAGAAGTGATGAGCAAGAATAGGAGGGGCCCTACGGGCTCTGCTGCTCAATATGACTCTCAGCACTCCATGTCTGCTATATGTGGGCCTCGAGACATGATCTCCTTAGTTACCCCTAGACTGGGGGGTAACACAGCTTGTGCATGAAGAAAGGACTACTACAGCAGTGGTACGACCTGTATGGCTTGTTGTGCTTGTCAATCACTTCAGCAATCACATTCTCTTCTTCTCCTTGCACTCTGTCCTCTTCCATCTCTCTTGTTATCTTCTCATCTGTGAGATCGGCCTCTCCTATCTTGTCCTATTTATGTTTTGAGAGAAGGTAATGAATCTCCTCAATCCTAGCTTCCATCTATCTCAATCATGAGATATACAGATAAAATTAAATCCTAATCTAAGTCAATTATGTTCTAAAACTTCTAGAACGTTTCATTTAAATTCCTAAGACTAGTTGACTTCAAAGCATTAGACTTCCATTTTTTTTTCTTTTAAAGTGAAATTACAAGATAGAATTATTTCCCACTTTTCCTTCACTAATAAAATGCCTTGAACCACTTCTTGCACGTTCACACTGAACCGGCGCAAGAAGTTCTTGTTCGAGCTACATTTCTCAACACTACCTATTAGTAAAGAAGGAATTTTGCACTGATCCAAGTCTGTGTTTGAATGCTTCAGAGTTCCCTTTCACTACGGGCTTGGTTAGAATATTAGCTACTTGTTGATCTATGGGAATATATCGGTGCTTAACTACTCCCTTCTTAATCCTATCTCGTACGAAGTGATATATGATCTCTACGTGTTTGGACTTGTCATGAAATATTGGATTCTCAGAAAGTTTGATACAACTTTGATTATCACAGTAAATCATTGTGGGGTCCACTCCTAATCAAACAATCCTGCAAGTAACTTACGAAGCTAGATGGCCTCACAACTAGCAGTACCGGTTGCCATGTATTCTTCCTTTGTTGAGTTAAGTACCACGCAAGTTTGTCTCCTGTTGAACCAATATATCATCGCTAATCCCAAGCTAAAGCAACACCTTGAGGTGTTCTTCTTGTTAACTGCATTGCCTTGCCCAATCTAAATCTGAATACCCCTGCAAATTCACTTCACCATCTCTAAGATATCTCAAACCATACTCCATTGTGCCCCTCAAGTATCTAAGCACATGTTTTGTTGCTACCCAATACTCCTATCTCGACTCCACAATGAATTGACTCAAGGTGTTCATTGCAAAACATATATCTAGTCTGGTGTTGACCAAATACATCAAGGAACCTATCAGTTTCTTGTACAACGTGGGATCCACCAACTTTAAATCTGAAGCTATCACCTTCTTCAGATTAGTAATCTTCCACTGCACATTTACCCTTTCTAAGGAAAATCTCCCCTAGTCTCTACCAAACCTAAGAAGTAATGCATCATGTCGATGTCCTTCATCTTGAACTCGGCTACGATGTCTGATTTGCACCCTCTAATGAGTTTCTCTACACTTGCAAGAAACAAGTCATCTACATATAGCACTAAAATGAACAGATTAGTCCCAACAAATATACAATATAAGTTAGGGTCTACTTTTCTTTTGGTGTAGTCCATACTCTACAAATATCCATCTATCTTGGAATACCATGCTCTCAGTGCTTACTTGAATCCATACAAGGCTTTCTTAAGCCTGCAAACATGGGACTCTTTCTCATTTACCTCAAAGCCCCGAGGTTGCTCTATGTACACTTATTCCTTAATGATCCCATTAAGGAAATTTGTCTTCACATCCATCAAATGTATCCTCCATCCCATAAATGAAACTAAGGACATAATTGTTTTAATGGAAGTGTACTTGGCGACTAGAGAAAATGTCTCCTCATAGTCCACTCCCTCTTTTTGGGAGAACCCTCTCACCATGAGCCTTGCTTCGAATTTCTCAATGTTGTTATTTGTTGCGTGCTTGATCTTGTAGAGCCACTTGGAACTCACTACTAACTTCCCCTCTGGTCTTGACACTATGTCCCAAACATCATTCTTCACGATGGAGGTGTACTCCTCCACCATGGCATCCCACCATACCTGTTGGTCTTCTGCCTCCTAAAATATGGAAGGTTCGACATCTATGATGCTACTCATCAATGTCATTTAATCTAGAAACTTCTTTGAAGGTTTGCTCTCTCTAAATGTGCTCTTAGGAGCCTCAACATACTCCTATGCATTCCTCGGTCTCTGAGTGAACCATCGAGGTCTCATGATAGAAGTGGAAGGGGCTATGGTCTCCTCTTCACCTGAAGGCTATTGTATTGTTCTTGAAGTCATTGGTGACCTTGGCTCAACCTTTAGAGCTTCCTCCTCCTCATCCTCTGTGGTTGGAATAGGCACATGGGACTTCCTAGATGCAAATTCTTCCTCAAACTTTACATCCTTGCTCACTATTGTCTTTCTCTACTCTAGAATATAGACCTTGTAGGCCTTTGAAGTCTCACTATAACCTACAAATAAAACCTTCTTATTGGAGGGTCCCAACTTGGTCTTCTTTTCTACTGGTACATGGATATAAACTAGACAGCGAAAGATGCGGAAATGACTCAGCTCTGGCTTCAAACTAATGAATGCCTCCTTTGATGTCTTGTCCTCCAAGATCCTGTGAGGACACTGGTTCTGGATGTAGACTGCTATGTTGCATGCTTCTGCCCAAAGAAACCATCGGTAAGTCCTGATCATGAATCATGGCCTTAGTAACCCCGATGATGGATCGATCCCTCTGCTCTGCAACCCCATTATGTTGTGGGTTGTACGGAACAATGCACTCCCTCTTGATTCCTGCCTCCTTGCATAAACCCTTGAACTCCTTGGAAGTATACTCACCCACATTGTTCGTTCTCAAGATTTTTATCTTCTTTCCTGTTTGGTTTTCAACTAGAGCTTTGAAGTTTGAACTACTAAAACTTGCTAAAGACCTTAGCCTTGGTCTTTAAGAAATAGATCCAAGTTTTGCAAGAGAAGTCAATAATGAAGGAAACATAGTACATGCTTCTTGGAATTGATGCTACTGACATCGGTCCATAAACATTCGAATGCATTGGGTCTAGAATGTCCTTAGACCTACCCTCATTGTTTGGGAAAGAAACCTTTACATCCTTTCCAAGCGTGCACTCTCTGCATGCTCCATGTTGCTCAATACTGAACTTTGGAAGACCTATGACTATCTCCCTCAGAATAGGTAACGCCCTGTGATGCAGGTGCCCCATCCTCATGCCATAACTCGCACAAGTTGCCACTATTGTGAACTAGGTCTTGAATAGGTTCACCCTGCAACTTGTAAAGATTACCTTCTCTAACCCCTATTACTTGTGTTGTATATGTGCTAGATTCCTTCAACCCGAACAAGACTTGCTAGTTCTTGAACTCCACAGCATAGCCCTTATCCTCCATAACCAAAACTGAATGCAAATTCTTTCTAAGACCTAGAATAAACAAGACATCGTCAAAATCTAAAGACTTGCCTGACTCGAGCTGGAAATGAATAGTACCAACTCTTGCTATTGGGTACTTGGCATCATCGCCAAGGTCAACGTATACTCCTAAGTCCTACTTCGTTAGACTCGAAACTAACTATCAGGCTGATACCATAGAGAAATCCTTCTCAAACTTGGCAGCAAACTCATTCATATAAGTTTTTGCAGAGGTTGCTACCTACTTCTGTTGTTGCTTCCCTTTACCCTTCTTATCTAGACACTGTGATGCATAATGATCATGTTTATCACAAATGAAGTACTTGATTTTATTCAAGTCCTTCTTTCCTGGCTATGAGGTTGAGTCCTCACTCTTTCCCTTACCCTTGTTGGATCCTTTACCTCTGCCCTTATTGTTTGACCAAATAGGGCTAGGTTCTCATCACCACCCTTCTTGCTAGCCTTTGACTCCATTCGAGTCTCCTCTTGGATATAATCATCCCACAGCCTTTCAAAGTTAGGAAGGTTCTTGTGAGCACAAATACCTTTAACAAATGGTCTCCATGAAATTGGGGATCTATTCAGTGCCATGTTCACTAGCCCTGCATCTGCAATCTTCTCCCCAACTGCTGCAAGTTAATCGCGAATCTGCGTGACCTTCATAAGGTAACTAGTTACCGAATTTGATGTAGTTATCTCTATGGATCCGAGTTTGCTTTGCAATATCATCTTTCTATTTATGTTCTCACTCTAGTAGAAGCTAACTAGGGCGTCGAACATTTCTTTGCCATATTCTTCTCAGATATATGAGGGATCAAATGATCCTTTATAGTGTCCGTGATCATCCACTTGGCCTTCACTTCCTTCTTCTAGTGAGTTTCCAACTACTACAGATCTGTAGGCGAAGGCATGACATCCTTGACAATATCCCAGAGATCATTCTCTTCTAATAAGAGTGTAACCCTCACTTTCCATGATGAGAAATTCGAGGTTTCATCTAGTCTATCCTCAAAATTGAAGCTAGTTGAGGTCATCTTTGAGATCTAATGCACAAACCCTCAAATCTGAAAACTAGACCTTAAAAAGGAAATATTGAAACCCTTTAACTGTTGGTCCTTCTTTCTGGCAGTTAATTTATTGATGCAAATCCTTGAGAATCTCAATCAGAGAAATAACTCTGATACCATGTACATTTTTCAAGCCTAGGTGACTATTGTCCTAATGTTCTCTAATTAAATAACTCAAAAACAAAATTTATTTAACATAAAATTAAGTTTCTGAACATTGTATCAATCACATAATAGTTGAAAAATGAACAGTGGAACAAATAAACACATACATAGGGATTTCTCCTTGAAATCAACTTTTCATTCCTTTGATCAAAGCTTGCAAGGTGACCTCTATAGCCTGCTTGAACCAATAGTTGTACGGTCAATAAAATCACCTCAAACAACAATGTACAGCCTACGGGAAAGAGGGTATAGCTACAGCAGTATGGCCTGCTCTATTTCTGCATTTCCTAGACAACAAACTACTCTTTCTCTCCTCTCAATAGTGAAGCACACTTCAACAATACAGTGTACAGCTACATATGAGGGTGTACAACATGTGTATGAACAAAGGACTTCTACAGCAGTGGTACGGCTTGTATGGCTTGTTGTACTTGCTGGTCACTTCAGCAATCTGCTCCTCTTCTTCTCCTTGCACTCTGCCCTCTTCAATCTCTCTTGCTATCTTCTCATTTGTGAGATCGGCCTCTCCTATCTTGTCCTATTTATGCTTCAAGAAAAGATAACTAATCTTCTCAATCCTAGCTACCCCCTATCTCAAAAGCTAAGATTAAATCCCAATCTAAGTCACTAATGTTCTAGAACTTCTAGAAAATTTCATCTAGATTCCTAAGAGTAGTTGACTTCAAAACATTAAACTTTCACTTTTATTTTTAAAGTGAAATTACACGATATAATTATTTCCCACTTTTCCTAAGTGGTCACTAATAAAATGTCTCAAACCACTTCTTGCACATTCAAACTGAACTTGTGCAAAAAGTACCTACTTGAGCTATATTTCTCAACACAAAGCTCCAAGACAAGTGTGCTCCTCATCCAAGGTCCAATGCTCCTCCTCCAAGGGCCCCAATGATCCAACACCTCTCCTAGGCCATGTGCTCCTCTAGGTACACTCCACCTACATGATCACTATTGCAACCTAGGCATCCCGGAGTCAACTCCAAGATTCCATGCAAGCATCTAATCAACCCAATGTTGTCTGCAGTTGAATGCCCTCCTTCGGAATGCCAAACACTCCTCCAATGTAAGGAGTTCTCCAAGCAAGCAACCTCTTCCATGTAGCCAACATGTAAAATGTCACTAAGTTGTTTGAAGATCTCCAATGATCCAAGGAAGAATGTCAATCAAGCATCCATATGAGGTCTAGTAACCAATGAGTAAGCCACCTCCAATGTGCAAGTCCATCACAGATCAATCAAAGGCTAACCATACACCATGAACCCCACATCTCATAAAACACCCTCAAACATAGTGTAGACGCTTTCAGAGTAATCTTGAAAGCTAACAGAAGGAACTTTGGTTTCGACAAGAATGGAAGAACGAAAGAACCAAGACTATACCTATGAATCCCACTAATATGGTGGATACAGAAGAAGATCTATGATGTAGGTATTGCCAAGATTTCCACATTGAGGACACATGCATGAAATTCAGAAGATGGATCCACCAGAAATTTGTAGAAGGTACATCTGAAAATGTTAATGAATCAAATGGTTTGAACTTTGTTCATGATGAGGATTACATTTGTGCTTTGGAAGGAAAGCTTTATGTTGTTTCTAAAGAAGGTCTAGATGAGATAAAAGATAAAAGTACTGACAATGTACGAGAGCTATTAGGTGAAAAACCTTCTTATAAAGAAATCAAGGATATGGCATGGAAGACTTAAACCAAGAGGTATCAAGACACCAATAAAGGACTCCCACAAAATCTTGAAGGAGGAAGATAGGTCACTCCAGGACGTTGCACCAATGGAGATCCTTGCCTGACAAACATAGCTTCCTAAAGACCACAATCGGAACAACCTCGTGAAGGTAGACAAAGTGCTAATGTGTTGAATTTAGATTTGCCTAATGAGTTGTTGAAAGTCAAGATACATGTGTTCTTGATTGCATTGATGAAGATTCCAGCACAAAGGGAGAAGTTGAGAATTTTTTTGGGTTTTGATTAAACAAATAAGGATTGTCCTATAGTGTTTCAAGGCATGAATCACGGAAGAGGAAATGATAGTGACTCGCCATTTTATATCATTTTGATGGTGAATGGTCTGTTGCTTCATAATTGTACATTGGACTCAAGGGCATCAACCAATGTCATGTCTTTAAAGGCCATGAATCAATTCAGTCTCCAAACCACGTGACCTTACAGGAATGTGTGTGCCATGGACTCAAGGGATATCAAGGTGTATAGAGTGATTAGGGATCTCCAAGTCAAATTGATTGTTTATCCAGATATTACTCTTCTAATGGATGTAGTGGTCATTGATGTCCTAGATTCATGGGGCTATGTTATTGTCTAGAAACTGGGCAACTAACTCAGGTGGGAGCATTCATATAGATTTGTCATATGCCACCATACCCATATGTGAAAACGCATATGTCAAATAATATAGAGTTAATGATGAAGTACCATGTTGAAGACTCAAAGGTGTCGATTAATAAGCTCATGTGCACAGAGGATGACTTTGGAAATTATGAAATCATGGCTCAATCCACAGTCCCACCTTTGGAGGACATGCTAGATAGAGGAAATGCAGCTATATGGAAGATGTATTTTGATGGTGCCTAATCTAGGACATATGCAGGAGCAACGATCACATTCACATCACCTCAAGGTGAGTTCACCACTTTATCTTACAGGGTAGAGTTTGATTGCACTAATAATATCATTGAATATGAAGCATTATTGTTGGGACTAGAGTTGGCAAGAGAAATGGGTATAAAGGTGCTAAAGGTTATTGGAGATTCTAATCTAGTAGTGCTACAAATAAGAAACCAGTGTGCCATGAAGAATGAGATTAAAAAGATACAGACAAGTAACTTGGGATACAATATAATTATTTGATGCATTCTCCATCACTGTTGCCCCAAGAGATAAAAATATGCAAGTTGATGTAGTAGATGTTCCTGTGGCAACTCTTAAACCATGTGAGAAGATGATTCAATACAAACATAAGATGGAGGTTGTCTTCTGTTCTTTTTGGTCAAATAAAATTGACCATTGGTCGGTGTTCCACTATGCACAAGTGCTTAGATTTCTGACTAACTTGCAAGAATTCTCCTAGTATTAGATCAAATGACAAAGCGAAGATGATGAAGAACCATAGGTCATGCAACTGAAAGAAAACAAGATTCCCAAGGGTCTTATTCCATTGGAGAAGATGTTTGACTATCATGACATGTTCAAGAAGCCAAGGGAGACAAATAAGCTTGAAGATGGCATGGAGATCGATATCAAATGATAAATCAAAGGAAAGCCCAAAGCTCGATCAAATTGGAAAGGATTATTCTATCGAAGAAAGGAGAGAAATTAAATCCCTCATCTGAGATAAGATAAGATAATTCTATTAATGTCCGATTGATGACCACAAAAGTAGGTCAAAGGGACTATTAAGTACAATGATGTCATTACAAAGAGGGAGTACCAAAAGGTCTCCTATAAAAGGCAAGATGCAGAAAGTAAAGTAGAGTAAGGTAGAATAGAAAGTGAGATCCAAGCTAATGAATAGCTCTCAATTCCAAGCTCAAAAACCCGCTCTCGGGTGGAGATTTATAGTAGGAGAAGATACAGGAATAAGAAGAACCAAACGTAATGAGGTAGGTTTGTCATTGAATAAACTCATCTCTCCTAACATCCGAAGCCAAATGAAGAAAGCTCAGTATAGTATGATTTCCAGAGGGAGAACTGGTGGTATGTCTCGATCGTTCACTGCATTGTTGTCTAGAGGAGGTAGTTCATCGTTGAGGCCTAAGGGATCTTGCTCGTCTATTGGGGAGGGATTTGATTTTTTCATGTCACCAAAAAACCGTGGGGGAAGGCCCCATGGGTCTGCACTGACCTGGAGTCCGAAGTTGTGCCGATATTAGTCTGTCTCTTAGTGTCTCTTCCCAAGGATAGCACCATGAAGAAGGAAGTGATATGCTGCTAGGTAGAGTCTGATCTAGTAGGAGGCTGAAGAATACAAATACATATATGCATGGACTTATGATGACCTAAATGCTTATAAAGGAGACATTATTAAGCATACTATCCCATCGAAGGATGGAGCCAGACCTTTTGGATGAGCAAATACACATGAAATATTATCATTGATCATATAGAAGGAGCTGCAGAAGATGTTGAAGGCTAAAATTCTTGCTCCCATGAGGCAACCATCATGGGTGGCTAACATGGTGCTGGTTAGAAAGAAGAATGGTGAAATCAATTTATGTGTTGAATTCAGAAATTTAAACCAAATGTTTCTCAAAGACAATTATCTATGCCTGGACATGGAGCACTCGCAAAAAAAAATCATTCGATTAGGTGTGATGTCTATGTTGAATGGTTTCTCCAGTTATAATTGGGTTCTTGTGAGGGATGAAGACCAACATAAGACAAATTTTATTACGCCAAGGAGAACTTTTGTATACCTCAAGATGCCATTTGGTTTGCTGAAATATGGTTCCACATTTCAATTAGCTATGGACTATGCATTCAAGGATATCATATGTAAGATCATTATAATTTATCAAGATGATTTCATTGTTTTGTCTAAAGAAAGGAATGCACATGTTCACCTTCTTATGCAAGTTTTTGAAAGATGTTGAAGAAATGGGATATTCTTGAACCCTAAGAAGTTGGTTTTTTTAGTGGTTGAAGGGAAATTGCTCAATCACATTTTGTCTAAATGAGCGGTTAAAACTGATCAGACGGTGCAATCCTTCATTGGCTTAATCAATTTCATTAGGAGGTTCATACCCAACTTCATAGAGATCACTAGGCCTATCTCATAAATGTTGAATAAGGATCGGGAATTCAAATGGGGTGAGGAGTAAAAGGGAATTCCAAGAAATCAAAGAAGCCATTGTAGCAACACCAGTGTTAATAAGTCCTAATTATTCCAAAGAATTGTTTATATTTTCCTTTGCTTTAGAAGACACAATTGCAAGTGTACTCCTACAAAGAAATGTGCAGAATTTAGAGCAACCCATAGTCTTTATTAGTAAAGGACTTAGAGGAGCTGAATTGAACTATTCCATCATGGAGAAGCAAGCTTATGCCATAGTTCAAGCGTTGAAGATTTTCAGGAGTTATGCAATATCTCGCTGATCAAGATATTTGCTACTGATCCAATGTTTTGTCTTGCAGATCTGATACACTGGGGGTTTCTGGATGCGTTTCAGCTGTGTGTTTGAGATCTTTAAGGTTATTGCATGTGCATGTTGGTTATTTCAGGTGCATGTTGGTTATTGCATGTGCATGTTGCGTATTTATGGTTTAAACAATATATAAAGGATGCATGCAGAAGTAAAGAACATCAACTGCCCAACAACATATATTATGCGACTCAAGCATGGAAATACAATAACACACTGGAAATATAGAGTATAATCGTCAGCTAGATCTCATGGATCGTCACTGGAATACAATCAAATAGCATAAAAATACCCATGATCAGAAGATGAATGCAGATCTGATGCATGCACGGATAGATCGACAGAAATATGCGACTCAGGAGAAATACGGTAACCGCTACAAGCTGGAAAACTCGTCCGGAAGGATAGACCGTCGGAATGCGCTGGAAACTGCTCCAATAGAAGCGCCCTTGCCTCTAGACTAGAATGGATGAGTGTCGAATATCAGATCTGGCTTCTGAGGTACTAGATCTGGACCCCTGGGGGGTTTGCACACCTCCTGGGACACTGGATGCGCCCCAAATGATTCCACCGACGGAATCAACTGCTATAGGGCTCAAAACAATCGTCTCGCCAAATGCAGAACTGGGTCGGAAGGGTTTCCCTGGATCTGTCCTGATGCTCCGTCTGCAACCCCAAATGTATTGCCGGAAGAGTTGCGCCCTAAATGGCTGGATAATGTTCTCTGCAAGATTTCACCGTCAGAATCTGATGATAAATGGCTCAATAGAAGCGCTCTGGCTGGTTCTCTATTGGGTCGGAAGGAAACTGCAATCTGAGCTCAGACCTCGTGCAGCTCCACAAACCCTCAATCTGACTTGCGCCCTCACCGGTTGAGTTGCGCACACTGTACTGGATGCTCCTGAATAGCTCGGTGAAATACCTGGATGGTATCTCCGATGGGCTAGGGTGTGTCTCTCAACACCGAAACCGATCAATGGTGGTGGTTTCCTCCAGAAATCCACAAAACAGCAAGGTTGACTCTCTTCCTCCTCTGGGAACTCTCAACATCAAATCATAACAATGCATAATGAGGAATTAGGTCAAATTCCTCCCTTTATACCATTCCCAATCTAATTCACCATTGACCTCACTTAAGCTAGGAGCTTTTCCTCCTAAGGTGAATAATTAATTAATTAAGTCCCCCTTTAGCACCTTTTCATTCTAATTCTTCGTTGACTTAGGCTTAAGTGACTTTTCCTAAGTATTTTGGCTTAATTCATCGTTTAGCCATCAATTCCTCCTTATTTCTCCATCTTGTTCCCTGTTGGTGCCTGACTATAGTCTACGAGAACACATAGACTACTAAGTCACTCCCTGTTGGCCTACTCTTGGGAACGGAACATCACAAGTTATGTGAGATACTCTAAGATTGTTCCCTTCATACATCATCCAGTGGTAAAAGACATCTTATCTCAGCAAGAAGGATTGGGTGTTAGAGGACAGTGGATATCTAGGATCTAAGAGTATGATCTAGAAGTCAACCCGACCAAGTTGGTGTAAGGCCAGGGATTAGCCAAGATGTTAACAGAAAGAAATGAAATGGAAATAAAACTTGAAGATAAATTGAGCCCAAAGATGTCTTAGCAATTCTTGAAGACTTGCAATAGCATGAGTGGTACAAGGGCATTATTTATTACTTGTAGAACTTGTCAGACCACAGGAGGAGAACATTAAGGCTAAGAGTAGTGAAGCATTGTTTGGTCCAAGGAGGATTGGGTTGGAGGAATCCAAAAGGTTTGATTCTTAGATGTGTGGATTTTGTAGAGGCAAAGGAACTCATGATTGAGTTGCATAGTCGATTATGAAGAGGACATTTTGCAGCCAAAACTACTGCCCATAAGATTTTGAGGGCTAGATATTATTGGCCAAGTGCTTTTATCAATGTTCATGATTTTGTCAAATCATGCCAGCCTTGTTAGCTCTTTGCAGGAAAACATGAGTTGGCCACCTTACCATTACAACCTGTGGTGGTGGAAGCACCTTTTTAGTAGTGGGGTCTCAACTTTATTGGAGAATTCCATGGAGACACTAGCAACGGTTTCAAATGGACCATCACGTTGATAGATTACTTGACAAGAAAGGTGAAGGCAATACCCATGAAGAGGGCAAGCCACAAAATAATCATTGATTTCTTGGAGGAAAGAATCATCACCAGATTTGGCATCCCAGCAAACATCACTACAGACAATGCCTAGGCGTTCAAGTTTGTTGAGTTAGAAAAGGTTTGCTTTGATTATGGCATTGTTTTGGCACACTCGTCAAATTATTATTATCCATAGGGAAATGGATTGGCTAAGTCCAACAACAAGAATTTGATGAGAATGATAAAGAAAACCGTGAGAGATAATAAGAAGTGCTAGGACAACAAACTCAATTTTGGCTTATGGGCTGATTGGATTACCAGGAAAGAAACTACAGGAAGAAGCCCACTTGAATTGGTATATGGGATGAATGTAACTTTGCCAATCCACTTGAAGGTATCAATGTAGAAGTTGTTGAAGCATTTCACTTCAAATCCACAGGGAATCCATGTGAGAATCGATCAGTTGATGGAATTAGAAGAAATCCTTTGAACACTTGGCAAGAAATCAAGACAAGAATCTAGTAAACTTTCTGGATATGAACTATGTTGGAGTTTAGAAACATCCCAGCATTTAGAGTGGACACTCCACTGATCATCAAGGGATCCAAATGAAGCTTATGACCCCAACCTATCTCTCATAAGCTTCATTTGGATCCCTTGATGATGAGTAGAGTGTCCACTTGAAATGTTGTGATGTTTCTAAATTCCAACACAGTTCATATCCAAAAAGTTTACTATGTTTGTGGCTAAATGTGAAAAAATCAAGACAAGGTTAAAGGAAAGTTTGACAAGGCTGGACCAAGGATTTTCAGAAAAGGGAACATAGTTTTCATGTGGGATAAAAGAAGTGAGAAGTCGGGCAAGCATGGGAAGTTTGATAGTTTGTGGCTTGCTCTGTACGAGATCAAGGAGGTTGCTAGTCCAAATACTTTCTACTTAAGCCACCTAGATGGAGAAAACCTGCAACTATTTGTAAATGGGCAATATTTGAAAACCTATTACTTTGATGGCATTTAATGCCATAGTAACATTAGAGAGAATAAGCTCATATGAGCATTAGAGTAAAAGTGCTTTCATTTTTGTATGTATTATTTGGCATTTGGCTCATTCCTTATTTGTAGGGTCCTTGGATGAATAAAACTTTGTCAACAAATCTCTTTGAATAATTGAATAAATGATGTGGGGTTACGGAATGTGAAGTTTGGATCCATCCCACCACTATTACTAATCATCGCAAATGTAGGTCTAGCAGGAAGTCGAAGATTCTAGAGTTCTCTTACACTCTACAGTGGGGTGCAGTACCCATATGGAGCTAATTGTTACTACTTGGGGCTTTGATTTGCAAATTAGAGAATGCCCTTGTTGGGGTGAGCAGAAAAACCCTTGACTTGGTCAAAGCTCACTTCAGTGACATATGGGAAACAAGGGGCAATAAACGACTTTCACTGATGAACACCTCAGCTTAAAAGAGGTCAAGTACACTTGGAATAATGAATTAGGGTGTTGCATTTATTGATGATGTCGTCAGCCCTAGTAAGAGGGGCCCCAACTTGAAGGAAAGTCATTGTTAAAGATAACGTTAATTGGTTGAGAGGTTATCCTTGACCCAATGGAAAAATAGACATAGATGCATCTTGAAGGAGAAAAAGCTCATTTATGATGGAGGTGCTCATGAGGAGAGAGGTGCACTAGGCCTATGGTTGACTCTTGGAGGGTGTGCCCTAATGGGAGATGCATCCACATGGCATTAAGTGGGCCTCACAAACCCTAAATGGCCCTCATGAGAGGTGCACTCTAATTAGGTTTAATCTAGGGTAGAAGCATATAAATAGAGGAAAGTTAATTGGCCAAAAGGGTGAAAGAAGTGTGAAGAATTTACAAGGACTTAGTTGAAGCTAAGAAGTTAAGGGCATTTCAATGTAAGGTTCATCATTAGTTTTTTGCATTTTCATGGATGAATTTCATTGTTGTAGTCACTTTTGCAAATCTATTGTAATGATCTTTTAAAGAAGGGCAATTCTGCTCCCAAAAGAAGGAATAAGGTTGAGGTGAAACCTTCCTTGTGACTTGTAGTTATCATTGCTCAATACTTGGTTTGCTACTATCATTTTTGTATGTTGAAGGGTTGTTGTTATCTTTTATTGTTCACAGTTACCTGTTATTTATTGTTGGTTTGTAATTGTTGAAGAGGTGCACCTTTGGAAGGGCCCTCCCTTTAGTTTCTACATAGTAAAGAAGTCCATGTGGTTGGTTAGAGCATGTTAATAATAGCCTAACTACACCTCCTTCCATATTGTTTGAACCCTCTTGATTATTGATCCTAACTCCATCACCCAACCAAGTTAAAACTGGTTCTTTCTTTTACCTATTTTATCTCAAAGAAAATCTTAAACAATCTTTCCTAGGGTTTCCCCCCTTGTGTTGGAAAAGAACCGACCTATAATGAGATGAAGCATTGTTGTGGTGACATTGAGCAATTTGGAAATGCAATTTTTGTAAACTGCCACAATGCTTTACTCTTTAGCAATGTTTCCATATCTTGTGCCCAAATTTCATAATTGTGGCCATTCAAAATCAGAGGCTTTGGCTTGGAATTCATAATGAAAATCTACAAATATAATCTCAAATTCAATCAACAACTCAAAACTGTGAGTCAATTTACCACACAAATCCGACTTGTTAGGAACGCATACAACCGACAGCCTCCATAAGACTTGTACACAATAGGCTAGGTCTCAAACCACTAGCTCTGATACCATGTTGGACAACCAAAGAATTAGGTAGATCAAAGAGCTAGTATTCCAAGAGAGAGGTGTTGTCTAAAGACATTGTTACAACACTTTAGCACAATCGAGCATAACTCATCATAGATATCACATATTCACCATACACACTTGTATCACTTGTGTAGATGGACCCATAGGGCCAATCTTATATAGCACCAAGATGTAACCAACTCCCTTGAAATGAGGAAGATGAGGTCCAATAGATTCGTGAGGGCGCAAAAAAATCCTTGATTTCTGCCTTGCTCTGTGCACTAGCCGATTGTTATGTTCTAACTACCCAACCATTCAAAACCTTAATCGACCATCTAGTCGATCTCCCAGTCGACCATTTAGTCAACATCCCAATCCACCACTTAGTCGACCTCCTAGTCAACTCTCCTAATCAACAATTGGTTGTCGAATGATTGTCCCCAAAAGATCCAAAGGTGTGATAAACCTACAAAGCCTACTATTCCAACGCTAAATGAGGGCTCGGTATGGTACATCCTCATAACTGGCCAAAACTGCCTCCAATCTCGTCTCCTCCCTGACAAAGGCATCCCACTGTTGAGATTTGGATACCTTGGAAAGTGGTCCCCATGTGCTTATGAGTCTCTAAGCACAAAGGGGGAGACTTTTACCCTCATACTTTACTTTATGATTCTAATTTCACTTTGACTTAGGAGTTTTAAGTCAAAAGTGAAAT